>VZUI01088401.1:0-75726 GCA_013401135.1 Cettia cetti | reverse complement strand
AAAAAAAAAAAAAAAAGCCACCAAAAAAACCCCCCCAAAAACAAAACAAAAACAAAACAAAAAAAAACGCAAAACAAAAACAAAAACAAAAACAAAAAAAAAAAAAAAAAAAAAAAAAAAAAAAAAGAAAAAGAAGTTCGTTTGCCCAGAACTAGAACTACAAGAGGATACTTAAGTATAATAAAGAGAAGTACTGAATTTTCAATGCATGGAAGATGCAATTTAGAGTTCCCTTAAAGAAATCTCTGAAGGCTTCCACACAGCATTTCAGTATCTGAGCCCTTCTTCTCTGAAGTCTGTATTATCAGCAGTCCTTGCCAAGTCCACCAGAGGCTCTAACTTCCCTCATCTCTCCAGAACAGGAACAGAAATCTGGTTCTGTGGCTCAGTATTACCCACACCTTGCATTTTCTGAGCCAGACAAAGGAATCAGTGAGGTGTTTTTGGTGTTACTTTAAATGAAATGTTACTGCATTTCTGCTTGATATAAAAACAAATTCTACACTTGCCTGTATGGAGATAACTGCTGTGTTTCTCCATAATGCCTTTCAATCAGATTAGGCATCAAAATGTTACAAACCAGGTACACGCCTTGGTTTCTGACAGCTATTTTTGCTAAGCAACATATAGGATAACTACTCTCACAACACTAAGACCTTCCTATAATACTGAATCCATACGCACCACAGCAGCAAGACTTAGGATTGAAAAGTACAATTTTACACTGAGATGAAAAATATCCTAGAAATGAACCTGACAGGACTTTCGTGGACCTTAAGTAGATTAGGTTTTACTATCTCTCTCCACATCAGACACCTCTAATGCAATACAGTAATTGCCATGCATTAAAATATCACAGGACAAGTAGTGCTATTTCTTAGCCTACAATAAATTTACAATATATTTTTAAAACCAGACACAAACTGAGTATTTAAAACCATCCTTGTTCTAACCCCTCCTTCTTCAATTCATCAGGCTATTTCTGCATTAATATATTCCCCAAAGTAGCAAGCTAAATGAGTTTACAAAACACACTAACACTGCTAAAGGAATAAAACTGAATGAATAAAAATGTAAGTTAAAAAATTGTGCCTATTTATCAAAAAACCACAGTAAAACACTGTGGAATTGAAGCAGCGCAAGTTAATCACGCAGAAAACCTAACACCAGGCTGGAAAAATGTCATTTAACTTAAATAACTTGTTCAGCAACACTTCAGAACTCAGCTGAAGAAGAGATGACAGACATCCTTAGCCAAGTTTATCCAATCAAGTAAAATTTGCACGTCCTGACACGTTTTCCTGCAGAGGTCCTAACTACTCTAAAAAGGCAGAAATCCTAAGATAAAACAATGGCTGAATGTGCTTTAATCACCTTCCATGGATGTGTTGAGTTTTCATATCTCTGGTTGAAAAATACAGCTGTAGAAATGCATGTAACTATTCTAAATATAACCCTACCTAAAGCGTCCAGACTCACTTACTACTTAACCTAATGATTCTATTACACAAATTTCTGTGAAGACAAAGCCCTTAGCATTCCCCATCTTTTTGCAGTTATTCAAATAGAAGAAACACTACTTATTTTACAACTAGAGACAAATATGAAGGAAGTTAAACTGCCTGTACTCAGCTATTTCCAGCCAGTCTTTTAGAAACAGAATTTGGTAACTATCTCAACTACTGTGACCAAGGGAACAGCTGAACTAGTGAGTCAAACTATTCAAGTTAAACCTTATTTAGCTGCTGGGTGATCACAGAATCAAAACTCTAATTATTTTCTTTGGATGTATCTTTGCAATCCCTACACTAAGACAAGCAACATTAATAAATACATATACAGGACAAGTTTATAAGGAGATCCCCTCCAGCAAGTAGAAAGTGAGATTAAAATCTTTATTCTTTATAGATGATATGCTAAAGATTGTTTTAACTGAAAGATGTGTAAGTGGTTTACCTTGTCATCACCAGGACACCGGTACAAGTTCTGGAAAGTGCTGATGATGTTATTGCTGAATCTTGGCGCAAACACATCTTTTTCTTGTCCAAACTGATGCCGGGACTGTCTCACAATGGAGTCAATGACATACAGACCAGGCACCTTGTACTCTGGTTTGCACTATAAAGAATGGTAATTTAAAAGGAGCATATGTGAAAAATAACCAAAACCATTAAAGGCAGAGTAAAATTAATTATCCTCTCTAATTTTTAAGTGTGTCCAAGTATACTGAAATGTTCTCTACTTAATGAGTTGTCCTGGAAAATGAAACTTTCTCAAAAAACATCTAACCTCTAATGTTTAAATTATCACATCCATATACATTCTGAAGATATGTAAAAGGTGTAAAATCAATTTCTTACTGATAAAGAATTAACTTTTAAAAATCTATCTATTAAAAACAATTAACATACAAACCACATATCATTTTAAAATGTACACTCTAATTTAAAAGTACTGCATAAAGCATGACCAAATTTTAATAGTAAATTTGGAGTAGCTGTAAATGTAATTCAGGATCATTTCTTCCTTCTTTATGATCAAAGAAAACATTAAAGTTAAAATTTGTTTATTTATTTTACGTTGTTGTAATTAGGGTGTGGTATATCCTCCCCTGCAGAAGGAAAACGTATTTATAGGGACATCTGTTTGGCTGAGAATATAACAATGATATTTATTTTACAACTCTGGAAAACTTGCATGATTTACAAACATTATGATATTTATAAGGCATGTCTGCTAACTAAAATACTAATCACTTATGTAATTTTACTTTCTTAACAACTAATGCTAAGATTTTTGTCTTTTAATTGCAAAGTGATTACACCACATTACTGCAAACAGTTTTAAGACAGAAAAAAACGTAGTCCAAAAATATAATAAAGTCACTATCAGAATACATTATGTTATGGATTCACTTAATAAATATTGGGTGTATAACACACAAGGTGTTATGGAAAACATGGGAAAGGATGCCCTTTTCCTCTCTGTCCTGTAGACGTTATGCAACACACTAAGTTAATAATCTTTAATAAAGTGCCAAACGCTTCAGAATATTAATTTTACTGTGCCCTAGATACGAATGTTCTGTTTTGCAAACTGTTGATTTGCTAACACTTGCAACCTTTAGAAAGCCTTTTTTCAATGTATTTAAGTATGACAATCTTCATTTTTAGAATGTGTGTGGCATCCACTTAGGAATATATGTGCATCATTAAGCTTATATTGGATATAATACACTGTCTTCAAAAAATCACTTCAATGTATTGTAGCTTCTGAAATTTTATTTAAATTATAAAACAAGAGTATTCTGCATACAGAACAAACAGGTATACAACTTCCACAATATTCAAATTAATAAAGCTCACAGATACTTAAAAAGAAAACTCAGGACATACATTAGGTGAAGTATTTCAAAACATGGCACATAAAGCAAAATATGATAATAATGTAATAATATAGATTATATGGATAAGGCAATAAAATACAAGTAAAAAATTAAATAAAAATTACAACTGAGGCAGTGAACCTGCATATCCCTAATCTCAGATGGGACAGCCTTTACACACAAATATTTATTTACTTTCTGAGTCAGCAATCAATACGGTAATTTGATTACTCAAAGAAATTAAGTCTGGCTCTCCAACGGAATAACCTCACATATATGAAACGTGATCATTTGACCCCTGAAGTGATCTTTTGCCAAAGAATAAAACAATCAACCAAAATAACAGTAGACCAGTGAAATAAGTGTCACAAAATGAAGAATATAATGGGCAATTATTTTATATGAAGTTTCAGTAACCTCACAAAATTATGAAATAAAATACTGGAGCTGGAAAGGATGAAGAGCAAACTAACTGAGATGGCATTGACATCACTCTGGTCAAATCTATAGAAGATTTTAATGGAAGATTCAGTCATCTTGAGCTTTAACTTGAAGTGACTGCTTGCAGAAAAACATCCAATTACTCTCCAAACATACAATTTAAGCCCTTTAATATTAAATACCTAGCTTTCGTCTACTTATCTCTCATTCTACTAAAGCAAAAAGTTACTGTTTAAAGTTATTAATAAGTTGTACATTTCACTTAATTGCTCATGAAGACCACCAAAGAGAATCATCTAATCCAGGGTGATCATCAACAAGGTTATAAACAAGAACATCCATCTGCATTCTCTAAACAACAATGAACAGTGCAGAACTTCCTCATCGAGCAGTTTGGGACACTGAAGGCAAACGTACAAAGGCAACTCGAAGTAGCTTGTGGAAGGGTTGTGAACAACTAGTCCCATTTCTCAGAGATGGAAGAAGTCAGAGTCAGGGACTCAAAAGACAGCTACCTGATAAAAAACTAGCAGTGTTGGTAGAGTATACTACTAGTCTTTACTACTGCTCTGAATCACATACATGACACTTTTTTCACACAGGACTGATGTACTAGTACCTAAATATTTCATTCATAAATAGTTCCGAGACAGATAAAAACACCAGGCTGAAGCTGAAAAGTGTTTACACTGTCCAGCCACTGGCAAAGGCATTGCAGACTGCACTGGGCAACAAGGAATAAAAGTCAATGAGCAAGACAGGTTACTAATACAGAGCAATCCAGACAGCTTTGTAAAAAGAGCAATAGAAGGAAAAATGCATCCAACATTGCAACATTAACAGACTAACTTCTCTAGCTTGTTTGCCAAAACTGAATTGCAATTTGATCATAATTTGCTGCTATTTATAAAGAGAAAAGAAATTCACTACCAAAATGCCCAACCAAACAATTAGCTGCAACACAGATGAGTAGGGAAGACTCACAAATTTGAATCCATGCATTTCCAACTGGAAGCAAAATGCAGTTTTACCCAAGAATAATGAACTGTTGCAAGAAAAGGAAATGCTACAAATATCTTTGCTAGAAAGAATCTTTAAATTAATACTACCATCTTCCCAAAAAGTAATTCTAGTCTAGCCATATAAATATTTTTTGTTTTACTTTACTTGCAAGGAGCACCAACTGAAACACTGTATCTCCCGCTACAAAAAAGATGAGGCTGAAGGTCATCTTCCCTTCAGCTTTAAAATCAATGGGAAAACCTGGCAGAAAAGCAAAAGCAACTGTCACTAGCCAAACAACTGTCAATTGTTTTGCTGTTAGCTGCTCACTGACAGTCTCTTTCCACATTAAATAAATATACACAATGAACAGTGCAGAACTTCCTCATCGAGCAGTATGGGACACTGAACGCAAACATGGTATAATTTAATTGCTTAAAGGAAACTCAAAGTAGCTTGTGGAAGGGTCCTGAACATTAAGAAGTCTTAAAACAGTATCCACAGTGATTGAGATCAAAGAACAAAATGAGAACAAAGTATTCTGCATCATGGGTTATGATCTGCTGGTGATTATTAGCAGAAGCTGAATGTGACTAAAAATGGAAATAAGCTGATATGTGCTAAAAATATTAATCCATATGTGTACCTAAACCCCTATTTGACTGACTTACCTTTTGAATGAATTTCTCAACACTCTGCACAACATGCTTGTAGAACTGAAAAACATAATAGTATTTCAACAGAGAAAATCTCAAGATGCATATACTTGTTCAAATATATTGATAGCAAAGTCAGAAGCAGAAACTTTGGATTATTAAACAGCGATACAATATCTAGAGCTGAACATGCAATCTTCCTTAATACTTAATAGCATATAAAAGAGCTAATATCAGTGTTTCTTCTTTTTCTTGAAGGTTTTTGTACACTGCATTTTTTGAATAGCATGCTTATTTATTGAGAACTAGAATAATATAATTGCTCCACCAAAACACGTGGTTATTTCACTGTACATGACTGAAGACGTTCACCTGTTACTAAACATGTAACTTCTCTGCATTTCATTAATTAATAGCATCTACTGCATACTTTTTCTTTAAAGTTGGTCTTTCATGAATTTTTTTTTAAATCTCTCATATAATCATAATGGCTCTAAATCACATCAATATTTGAAATAACCACTTTACACAATTAAATGCTGTCATTGAAACGATAAGAGTGGAAGCAGGATTTCCAAGTTCAATACATGATAAAACATTTTGGTATAATTTAATTGCTTAATTAATAGAACCATCTATTATGATTTACTACTTGATTAAATTCAATACAAGTTTCCAGCATTTCCATTATACTGCAACACAAAGGCTTTAACTTACAGAGACATACTTAAGAAAACCACTGAATTTCACTCTTCAGTCATCAAACTACTCTTCCCAATTACACAAAACACCAATATGGATTTCATTATCTCAAAACATATCTGCATTGTGAGCAAAGGAATGCAGATAGATAAGAAGAGCAGAAGTTTCGTCTGTTCTCTTTTCTACCTCTCCCGCATTCACTGAGTTTCCATTTGTTTTAATGCTTAACACTAGTGGCATAGTTCTTTCCTTCACCATTTCTCAGTGACTTTTTCTGCGGTGGCGTTGTTTAGCAATCAGTTTTACTCTGTAGCAGGAATAATCTTTAATGAGTGCACTAAGACTAGAACTTAAAAACAACTTGTTTCTATCCAAGCAACAAGAAAACTGAAATCTATGAACAGTATCCATGAAAAGGTATGCAAGGAATTTAGAAAAATGAACAGCTGTATTGATCCAAAGGCATGCATAAATTCTGGGGAGGGACAAAGGGAGAGAGGGGAGAAGGAAGTGTGAATTGTAGTTTTCTATTTATTCATCTGGTAACAGGCATGTCAGTGTTTCGTTTTTAAACTGAGGAAAAAACCCTGTCTTTCAGATCTCATAGAATTCTGATAGGGTCAAATTGCTATAATTCTTTCTCACATATGACAAGTAGCAAATGAAAGTCAAACAACACTTTTAGCCTTCTGCTGCATTCCCGGGTGTCACATATGATCATAACTTGGAAATTGTACACACAAAGGACGTGGAAAGTTCTGAAGCAAAGTTCTTTAGACTACTTCATGAAATTACTTTGACATATATGAGAAATATAAAAGAGGTCAAAAGAAGTTAACTTATTTCATACCTTTATAGCCTTGATTGCTGCCTTGGTGATCTGTGTCATTTTAGCTTTAGAAATAGGTGGCTTATAATCATTTAGCGAGTACAACTGCAAGAAAAAAAAATCAGAAATATAGTCTGAAGTTATACATTATTTTTCCACAAGAAAAGCTCAATAACATAAAATGTAAAATTCAAAATGCTTAAGGAAGAACAGGTTTTTCTTTGCAATTATCCCTATATATTATATATACACCTAGCTTTACCAGCACTAAATACTGGAGGCATTTCAGGTGAAGTTACAAAATAAATACTTACAACATGCAGATACAGTAGCTCTTACTAAGTTTTCTGGGGCAAAGACATTGATGTACTTGAATACCTTTATGGAAGTGTAACAAAACCTTAACTTAGTATATTCATCATGATATGCCTGCTGAATGAGGTCTTCTCATTTTCCATTAAACAAACAAACAACAAGCCCAGTGAGCATGAGCATGTAGCAATTTTGACACTTAAAACTGATTTTAAAAAGTACGGACTTCATTCATCCACTACATTAACTCGGGAAAGTAATATATCAGAAATATTACAAATGCTTAAGCAAAATTCCAGCTGTGTTCTCAATTTCAACAAGAGTGTCATAACTTCACTAATATCTAATCAGCAAAACAACCACAGACACAGGTAGTGCAGTTTTGCAACAATGTTCTCCCTGGATGCAGTATTAACTCCTTTCATTTGACTGGTACATACATCTCCCAGCAGAAGCAATCCTGCATGAGAGGTACTCATCAGAAATCTGCTCCACAGTGAAACTTTACACTAACTAATTCACAGCTATGACTGATGGGTTGTAATTAGAAGCAACTCTTTCCCAAGGCTATTTACTTGCTGTGAAAATCCCCAAATACCCACAAAACATGATTTTGAACAAAATGGTGTTCTTTTTTCCTTCAGCTCGAAGTGTTAGAAGAGAAGGGACTGGCTGATATTTGCTACTTTCAGATATAAAAAGAGCAGACACAAAATGCCAAACCAGATTTAAGGAAATTCCTGACTTACATTTTATTTTTATTATAAACACATGTTTAGAACCATATTAGTTCAAAAATGGAATTCTGAGAATAGGAATGATCATCCATAACCAAATTTTTATTTCCTTCCTAGAGACAGGAAGAATTGGAGTTCTCCCATAAAACAGTAAGTGAAACAGAAACAAAGTCAAAACCCCTCTCCTCTTCTACACAGCCTGAGAAATGCAATGTAAGGAACCCATACAGATATTTAAAATATTTTTAACTTCCTAATATTTGCTCAATTTGTAGCAAACTGCTAGCTCATAAAACATAGTTCAGAATTGTTTTTATTTTACAAAGCAAACTGTAAGAGTGAACAGGATCACACAGTGGAAAGGATTAGACAACCTTAAGTATAAGTTGCTTATAATAATTTATCACTGAAGGTAACAAGTAGATATTCTTTCACCATACTTGAATTTCCAAGAGACAAGGATTTGTTCTCCTTGCAAACATGAGATGCTTTTTTCTATCCTTTCCTGTCAAAACCACTCTTAACCAAAAACTCCTATAGCTGTCAAAACACGAAGTGAAAAAAAATTGGTTTGTCCAAGGATAAGTGTCTGTCTTCTCAGCTTGAAAGGATTTCCATTAAAACTGTGAAATTATAACCAGTTCACAGTTAGACATCCACTTTAAAAACTGTTACTACTTCTCACTAATGCTAATGCTAATTGCTGTTGCAAAATAGTCTGAATTATTTACATGCTGCTCACACAACAAAAAGCAATACATTTCTAAAATGTAGGTATATGAATACTCTTCACCACCATGGGGGAAAGGGAGAAGAGGTAAAACCCCAAGAGTCTCCAATCAGTTTCTTCTCTGTTTTCACAGAATCACTAGATTGGAAGAGACCTTCATGATTATCGAATCCAACCCATGCCCGAACATCTCAACTAGACTATGGCATTGAATGCCACATCCAGCCTTTTTTAAACACATCCAGGGATGGTGACTCCACCACCTCCCTGGGCAGACAATTCCAGTACCTTATCACTTGTTCTGTAAAAAACTTCCTAATATCCAACCTGTATTTCCCTTGGCACAGCCTGAGACTGTGTAGTGTCATTCTGTCAGTTGCTGCCTGGGGAAAGAGACCAACCCCCACCTGGCTACAGCCACCTTTCAGGAAGCTGTGGAGAAGGATAAGGTCACATCTGAGTCTCCTTTTCTCCAGGTTAAACAACCCCAGCTCCCTCAGTTGTTCCTCACAGGGTTTGTGTTCCAAGCCCCTCTCCAGCCTCGTTGCCTCCTCTGGATGCACTCACGCATCTTAACATCCTTCCTAAACTGAGGGGTGCAGAACTGGGCACGGCACTCAAGGTGTGCCCTCACCAATGCTGAGCACAGGGGAAGAATGACCTCCCTGCTCCTGCTGGCCACACCAGTCCTGATACAGGCCAGGATGCCATTGGTCACCTGGGCACACTGCTGGCTCATGTTCAGCTGCTGTCACCAGTGCCCCCAGGTCCCTTTCTGCCTGGGCACTGTCCAGCCACACCGTCCCCAGCCTATAACACTGCAGGGGGTTATTGTGGCCAAGGTGCAGGACTCGGCACTTGGACTGATTAAACTTCATCTTGTTAGACTCTGCCCATCCATCCAACTGTTCTCTGTAGAGCCCTCCTACCTTCCAACAGATCAACACACCCTCCCAGCTTACTGTCATTGCAAATTTACTAATGAAGGATTCAATACCCTTATTCTTGTGGTCAATAAAAAAATATTGAACAGAACTGGCCCCAGCACAGACCCCTGAGGGACACCACTGTGACTGCCCCCAGGTGGATGCAGCACCATTCACCAGCACTCTCTGGGCCCGGCCATGCAGCCAGTTCTTAATCCAGCAAAGAGTGCTCCTGTTCAAGCTGTGGGCTGCCAGCTTTTCCAGAAGTAGGTAATGGGAGACAGTGAGCTTTACAACTCACTGTTCAGCTTCCAGTTACCCACGGGTAATTACCAAAATGTAAGCACTCATCCTGGCTATTGTTTGGCTGGATGTTGTGCAACTACAGCTAAACTGCTTCTGGGAACACTACAGCACCAGGAACTTTTTGTTTATATACTGTTTCTTAGCACAGTAGTTTTGGGTATTCCTGGTCAGCATTCTCAAGCCTGAAACAATTTACAGGTACATGAGCAAATGTGAAATGAGCCTAGCTTCAAGAAGTCAACCTTGCCAAAAGTTGTCCCAGATAAGATTGGCACAGAGATCTTTCACCTGCAACACACATAGCTGTAAGGAGGGAGAAGCACTGACGCACACAGACACTCACAGGGACCACACCTGACCAGGCCATCAGCTTTGAAATAATTTGGGCCGTAATGGGGCTGTTCAAAGTATCAAGGAAGCCACTACACGGTGCTGGGAAACAAGCAAGAGTTGCACACAACTGACTCTGAGACATCGGCTGTCTGCAGTCTCTTATCTTAGCACCACTTACCAGGAATATGCCAATAGCCAACAGGATAACATGGGCTGTTGCCAGCATCCCAATCTTTATTCTAGGTAGCAAAGAGCCAAATTTAGCATTAAGGACTGATAATTCAAGGGGGAAAGGTGATGGTACAAGGGAATCAATAAAAAGAATAAAAGAGTACTTCTGCAGAGAGAGGCTTTTTGGACAATGGATACATCTCTAACATCTGTTACAGATTTTAACAACAGATCCCAAATTTCATACCTTGAAGAAGCCAAGGAAAGAAATAACTCTTCAAAAATTATTTTTCCTTCATTTTCTGTCGCCCTGCTTTTTAGCCTTCTAATTTGGAGTCAGAATTTTCTCACACACTTTCATGCAAACAAAGCAATGTTTTTCATAATTATCTATCTTGTTTACATTCCTTTCTGTAGGAAGGACAATTGATGGACTCTTTCTCAGACCAGTGGAAGTGAAGAGGTTGAACCTCAGTCTTCCAATGTGGTCTCTTTTCTAGAAAACTATATAAACTGAAAGAAAAAATTAAACTTCCTCTTTTCCCGCTTCGACTCTGTTGCGGTCACTGCGTCTCCCTCGTGACAGTCGCGCCAATTGTCTTCAAGATGCTTTTCATTTACTACAAAACATTTCATTCTGAAAAGTTTATTCACTCAGAAAGACTGGTGATTGCCTTGAGCCAGGTGAAAAACAACTGTGCACTTGGCATTATCCAATATAAAGTTTGCATGGGTTCTCTCCTCAAGCCTGTCAAGCTGTTTCTGGATGTCATCCCTTAAGTGTATCAATTGCACCTCAATGCTGAGGTTGCATTCAATCCCACTGTCTATGTCATCAAAAAAGATATTAAACAGTATCAATCCCAGTGTGGACACCTGCAGGACACCACTTCATACTGGTCTTCATTTGGACACTGTAGCCCTTAACTTCAACTCTTTGGATGATGACATCCAGTCAGCTCCTTATCCATCAAACAGTCCATCCATCAAACCCATTTTCTCTTACTGCTAGGCTGCCTAAAGAAGCAAGACTTAGTTGCCTCTTCAGTAATGAAAACTTCTGTTTTTCCAGCATAGATTATTCTTTTAAGACACTTGGAATTTGAAGAGTAAGGAGTTAAAGACATATGTATTATTTTAAAAAATTGTGTTTATATCCTAGCTTAATTTTTCCTGTATGCCCTTTCCTACAGATGTTTAGCTAAACCAGTTTGCTCTCTAAGACCAGTGTCTTAGTTTTGTAAGACACTCATGCTCATTTGCAGAAGGTAACTGCTTGCCCTCACATAAAATAAGACTTTAAATAATCCAGAAGAAAAAAAAAAAAAAAGCAACATGGCTAAATACTAAAGTTAAGGAAACTCTGAAAATAAATAATACACTTGAGAAAATCAGTAGTAATATTCAAAGGGATGGGGAGGAATGAGAGTGACCCTAAACTCTGGCTGGTATTGTAGATGCAAAAGATACTGCAATCAAGTTTGAGAAAGGAACAGGAGAAAACATGAAAATCGGTGCTTTTCAGGAGAGAGAAGGAATAGCAAATCTACTAAAGTGCTTGTCCAGGACAATCAGCACTTACAGGAGGACTCACAGGAGATAAAGCCCTACAGAAAAAGACACACCCCTTTTCTTTTGCCCTACACACTAAAGAAAAACTGATCCCACACCAGAATCCTCCTGAAGTGTGTTTACAAAAAGGTAAATAACAAGCTCACAATGTGACAAATAATAAAGTATTAGAACAGAACTCAAGAATGAAAGATTTGGTAGCTATGATTCATGAGCTCTCAATCTTACAGCTCTGAAAGACAGGAAAAGCAAGATAAATTTCTGACATGGGTTCAAGGGGAGAATTGGGAAACAATGGGTCAGTTAGGTTAAATGTTTTTACCAGAAGAAATCACATAAATTAATCAAAATAAAAGTATTTGTGGGGACACAGATAACTCCATGCAGCTGCTGTAAGGAAAAGCCACATCTCAGTATATTTTTCTTCTCTGAAAGACTCCATGAGCACAGTGAGAAATCACTGATATAAGACCAATTGGTCCGCCAAAACACGTTTACCAAAGATCTCTCACAAAAGGCTCCCAAGAAGCTTTCCTAAAGAGGCCTTTGCATGACAAATAGCCCAATCAATTACTCCTTAAATACAGACAGCAAACCATTTCAATGAACGGTCATTTGGTGCACGGTAAAAGAAGTCCCAATAGAACCCACTTGTGCCTGCTGTCACATAAATTCTGGTCAGGATAACGTCAGACTGTCAAAAGCTCATGAGGAACATCGGTGACACTACCAAGCAATAATCAGGCAGACAAATCGAACTCAAGTACACAGGAAGTAGTGGACACTGGCTTTCAAGCTGGCTATAGCCATTCAGCAGAGATCTGCTGATACATGAGAGATTGCGTTCAAGATATCAACTCAAGAGTAAACCAGAAAAATCTCAGTAGTAAATGCAGTAAATGGACATTCAGACCCACATCATTTAGGCAACAGTATTAACCTACAGGGCACTCTCAACTGTACAATCTCCAAGGCTGGCATGAAATCATCAGGGACAACTAAAACTGTGGAGAAGCTTTCAGGTGAAGAACAAAGGTTCTTCAGCTGGCAAACAGGATTACTAAGAAGGGGCATATTCAGTAGTGAAGATCAACTGGGAAGGATCGTCCTCACCCGAGGAGCACACCATGTGAGATGAGCAGGGAGCAAGCAAGAGTCAGGCTGGTGGATGTGCTTCCAAACTGCCCAGTGTGGTCGTCCTTAGCCTGGGGGGGCAGCTCTGACATGCCCCAGAGGGAACTGACTCAGAACCTAAACTGCCACCATGAACTTGCTAAATCTGTGCCCTGATACCATAACGAAACACACCCACTCTTTTAAATAACTGTATAAATTATAGTTAGCTATCTGTATGTTAGCATAAAATGTAGCTCTCCATTTAAAAGGTCTTATTCAAATGAAGTTCGAGCCTTATCACATCAAGCAGCTGCATTTTTTTCACAGTAGAAATACAGTTCATTTCAGAGGGTCGAAAGTGAAACACTGTAATCTTCAAGTGCCAGATAAAACCACAAGTTTCAGAAGTTTTGAAAAAGGCTAGTTCACACTCACAAGCTGAAAGAACAAAGAAAGGGAGCAGACAGAAACCCATATGTAAACTTCAGAAAAATATGCTTTAGAGCTGAGCTACCATATGATTGCATGAATTATGAAAAAAATCTTACATTTACTGGCCATTTACAGCTTTTCTGGATATACATCAACTCATATGAAACATTTCCTCAAAGCCAAAAAATTATCAGTATCTTTAAATGTCAGATTACTACTGAAAGACATTTGACCACCAACTAAAACTGTTTTTTTCCTAGTTATCTTACTAAGTTCCCTGTTTAAAGATTTGCAAAGTGAATGTTTTTGCACCATTTCTTATATGAAAACCCGGTGACATTTGCTGTTGAAATCTGAGGCATTACTGTGGAAAGCACCACAGAGTGTGGAGTCCCTTTTTAAAATGTGCAGTAAGAATTTGTCTCCAAACACTGCACATCTATAACCCGCTGACGATGCACATACATAATAAAACCTAATTTAAAAACCACCTTACAAGTTATTTTTCCTATTCATTTAGTAACTGATTTTGCAGCAGAAAAAAGAATATGCCTATCTCAATCAACCCAAAATTTATCTCCCATCTATCCTACAATCTAGAGAGAAGAAAGTGTCTCCTGATACTTGCCCAGAAAAGAGCACTGCTCCAGTGATCTATATATTCACCCAAGAGTCACTTTGACACAAAGACTCTCCCAAGCAGTCACTGCAACAGAAACACAACATCTGGGAGAATGCTGCTTCAGTTAACACAGGGTGACTTATAATAAACTGAAAGGTTAAACCCTGATTTTAAAAAGTCAACAAAACTGCAAATATGGATTAAAAATTTAAACAAATCTTTGTTTTGTGCTGTCCATTCTTGAACTATGGCACATTACTCAGAAAAGATGAAACATTTCCTCTCTAAATGTAGATGGCATTATCACACAAGGACAAGGAAGGAACAAAGACTAAAATTCCTCAGAATGCAGAGGGAGGAACAAAACGGGATGAGGCAAAAGTTTCACAACCAATGACAAGTCACAAGGAGTCTGACTGTACTGGCAAGGTAAACCACTTTCAAACTATTAGCTCAGGTTTTGAAAAAAACAGTGTTAAATAATGAAGTCAGAAAGAGCATTTTAATGCATTATTCCCCTATGATCTTTCGGGAATAATTTTATTTTTCTCTGAGAGAAAAAGCATAGCCAAAGTAAAGAGAATACTTCCAAGTTACTGCAAAAAATGCCAGTGTTTTTTTTCAAGACAGCACACTTAACAGTAGCGTACTGTTTGATTGCAATGTCAATGACCATCCAATGATTTATCAGGTTATTCTAGAAAGATGTGGACAAGACTATTCTGCCTGCCTCAAGCATTCTCGATGACTGAACATCCCCAGCTCCAAAAACATTGCCAACAATACAGGAAACTACAAAATAAAAATGAACATTAATCTTCTCAGCCCATTTAAGCTGAAGAAAACACCAGATAAAATTTACAGTGAATTTCTGTGAGGTGAAGTTGCTTCGCTGATTTCCTGTATGATGATTCCATCCAACCACGTTCTACACACACTAGCATTTTGATAATTAGGTGGGGGACAATCAATAAACCTTTGATAGAAATATGCATGCTTAATTAAACACAGAATATAAATCACAGAAAAACCTTACAGGGAAGACCTGAATCTGAATGGCACTTCAGGGACAAAATGAGTCCATGAAGATATACTTGCCACAAATCCTAATCTGTCTCAATGAAAGCAATTCCCAGGGTCATATTCTTGCAAAGTAAGAATCAGATGACAGACAAATGTCCATGTAAAGCACACAACAGCTTATTACACAGACAGCATTAGAAGTCTTAGAGATTATCTAAGTAATACTGCTAAAAGTGGTTTCCAAGACTGTCTCTTTCCTACAGAAATGTACATCTATGTATCAGGACCAGGCCAGCAATTAAAGTCAGTTAATTATATCCACAATTCTGTATTTTCCTCTATCTGATAAAACAGTATAATGAATTGTACAGCAAAAAGTAATGATGGGGAGAGCTAAGACACGACATACAAGGCCATATTCCAGTGTACATAAAGGTTAACAGCACTGTTAATATTCCTTTTCCCCAATATAATTTTAAATAAACCAAGTCCTCTTTCCAAACTTTGGGAAAAAATACAGGTCTGCTTGAAAATCTGATGAGCTATACGAATTGTATGTTGGGATTGGGAGGAAATACAAAAGATCAGGTTGAAGTCACACATGAAGTGAATTTCTGCTCTATATTTTCTTCTTTAATTATATTAGGAAAAGTGGTCTTCAAGAGAAGGCCTACTGAAAATCAGGGAATTTATCAGCATATTTCAAATTTTCACCATTCACTATTGCGAACAATAGTCTTATCATTACAATCATAATTAAAGAAGTACTTAAAGTGAAATCTATGGAAAATACCTGTAAAAAGCAAACTTTACTGCACACAGCTGTAGTTTACAAGGCAGTGCTACACGCTGCTAAGCTACAGCCTGAAGCATTTTAAGTGAAGACCAGACATAATGCACATGAACTTACATCCCATGAGGATGGGCAGTGACTTGCAGTGCAAGTTGCTACACATATCCACGGAAGGCAATGGCACACTGCACTTCTACAAAGCCTGGGAGTTAATTCCAACATCTTTCAGTGCTCTTATTCAATAGGCAAAAGAGCATGACAGCAGCTCCTGTACATTTAATAAAAAATAGAAAGAAGTACTAACTTTATTAAAATTTTAAAAGCTTCATAAATAATATATCCTTCTTTTTTAATACCTCTGCCACATCCTATAAAGACAAAAAAAGCCGCTAGGAAATAATTTTTCATGTAATTTTGCCGTAATTTTAGAAGGCTTGAAAGCTGTGAACAACCTATAGTCTCATGAGATACAAAGGAACATATATTCACAGAGACAAATCTCTGTAACACTGATACAGCAGCTAAGGGAATAACCACTTTGATGCTGATACACCAGGACTCAGCCCATCTCTTAAGTATGAGATTATGACCAGTGTGAGGGATATCAGTTACAAATCTCTCCACAGAAATATTTTTTAAGTTTTCTCTGGCTTCTACCAGGACACAACATTAAAAAGACTTCAAATAATGACATGACACTAACCAGACATCATATATACTATCGAGTTTCTGCAATTTCAATGCAAAAAACCCAAAATAAATACTTAGAAGTCAAGCCAAATGCATACAATCTTAATAAATTAGGTTAATTTCTTTCATATTTCAACAGCATTAAAAGAAATCAAATCCAATTTGAAATACAGTCACTGAATCGCATACTAAATATTAATATCACCACACTGTGAAGAACAAGGAAAGAGTATTGTCATTTATTGCTTTAAAAAAAAAGGACACCTATCAACAAATTTCTAAGTTACATTTTACACACTCTCCTGAAATGTAATTTCTTGGGAAAGTTACTCAAATTGCATGCCCTCATCTCTCTCTGAGTAAGATTTTAACTTGATGCTGAGTAGGACCTACCAATGAGAACGGTTATTTATAGCCTGTCAGCACTTTGTTACCCTCAAGTGCTGCATATAAATGTTAAAATATATACCATAGATGTGCATGCAGGATTACCAGAATGGCAGATGCTCCTTTTGGCATAAGGTATTTCAGTTTGGAGGGGGGAAAAAAAAAATAAAAAAAAATTCTATTCTTTCAGTTATCAACCAAGGTGAATTGCCAAAACTCAACATTAAAAAAGTACAGAATGAGCGGGTTGCAACACAACAGCAACTACCTTAATACAACTGTTTTCAAAACCAAAGTGCATGACACGTTTTTTTAATTAACAAATATAAAATAATAGTCAATTTTTTTGATATTTAAGTGTATGTTCCTTAAAAAAAATTGAAAGCAATCAACAACACGCACATGAAAAACTCAGCCCCTCCCTACACATCACTTGCATTATACACCACTGTTTATGTTTAAAGAGAACATTTAAATATTCATGCCAACTACTGTACAAGCAACTGAGTGAAGTAAGATGCAAAGGTAATACAGCAATCCCTCCAGCCCATCAGATACCAGCACACAAAGTCAGGTGTTGCCACCATTGCATTTGTGTAGTGCTTCTCTTACTTTTTTTGTTTTAAGGAAACACAATTAGGACTTTCAAGTTTACTGAACCCAGACAAATTGAGATGGAATGACAAAATTTCATTTCAGCTTTTACATATTTGAGCCACCCACCCATTTACAATTTCCTTTAACCCTCACCATTACTCCTTTCAAAGAGAGCTTCTAAGTTCTCTTGGTACAGTCTGCTTCGTACAAACATGAACATAAACCTGGAATTTAAGGAAACCACCAGGATTTGGCTCCATTTTCCTGAACTCCACACAACTGAATAACTGATGCTTACTCCAGATAGTTCCTATAACATACTCGCTCTTAGCCATTTTAAAGTCATTAAATACAATTCCCCTTTTTCTCTTCATAGTAACTTGGGGTGTTTGTTGTATGGGAACAAAAAGCTTAGAAAGACCTAAATGGACCAAATTAAATACATAGGTAAGAGTGAGCACTTCACCAATGCCTGAATTCCCAATAACAGAAAGGAAGGATTGATCAAAAGATCCAGATAAGAGTATCACACAAGAAAACAAGGAAAATAACAGGAGCATTTCACTTTAAGCAATTTTCTCATCTTTCCTGCCATATGGCTAATTTCCATCATTAACATATTATCATTAGGACATAGCTAATTCTAGATGAAGAGGAAAACATATTAGCTTCTGTGACAATGTCAGTCTTCACAGATTTCCAGATGTGAGCTTGGGGGCTGCCCACACTGGAGAAGTACCCGCTGTCCTTGTTCCAATTGTTTGGTATTATATTTGTTGCACTAGTTTGGTAAAGTGTGGCATAACACAGAGTTAAAAGCCTTAGAGAAGCCTTAACTACAATCACTCCTCTACAAGTCTGAGATATGAAATAGATGAACAGATCCTAAACATTTTGAAAATCAGACTCACACATTTTCTCTGCCAACTGTTTTTAGAGCTCATGACAAAAGCTGTCCTGTGTTGATTTCAAAATATCTCTTTGGATATAGTTAAAAACCCTTGCATTCACGATGAAACTTAATGATTCAAAATTTAAAAAATAATCACAGTTAGTAATGGATTGGATTTCTCCAACCAATACATTTGTCATATAAATGGTCTTCATTTCCTCTTAAGTGTTTAAGTGTTCCACTTAAATCTTGTGAAAATTAAGAAGCAAGTGGTTCCTACTGCATAGCTGGTAACCAAGTTATGAAGATCAACATGTTATCTGAAGATATTCTTTTCATGTGAATCAGCTTTGTTTTGTTAACATGTACAGGAGATTTGGTATTCTGAAAGACTTTGATTTGATCAGGTCTTTCAACTGCGTTCCAACAATCTGGTTAATATATTCTAATCTCTTTGGACTTACCCTCTGAAGTCAAAAACATTTATAAGCATGATTCTTTTTCATTTTAAAACTTCAATCACATCACTAGTAGAATATTAGAATTGTATTTTTATCTATTGTACTAATTTCTAAATTATGCACTGAAGCTCCATAAAGTCCTGCCACAAGGCCAACACTTTAAACCAAGAGTTTTACAGTGAGAGCAATTTACACTTCAGAGTATTTTGCACTTCAGAGAAAAAAAAATAGGGTGGAAAGCAAAGAATGCATATAATTAATTCTACTTAAGTTTTTGAAAGTAACTAATAAATACTGAAGACGGAGAACCAAAAAAAAAAAAGTAAGGAAACCCTTACCACTCAAGTCTAAAGGAATTATTTGGAAACACTGAGCCCTAGACTGAACCACTCAAGATGATGGATCTTCTAAATTACCTTTCCCAAAAATGCATGCTATTTCAATAACAAATTCCAATTCAAATATGTAAGACAGCTATTCATTTCCTTTCATAAAGGCAGTGTACCTGGTTCAGCTGTTAGGATTTTTTTATAAAGCACTATTTACTTCAATCTTTTAAAACTAATGTCATAAACAGTATCTTATAAAAAAGAAGCTCAAGGCCACAAAAATAGGTGGCTTCAACCTCTCAGGTATTGCCACTCTCCACTGTTTTACTGCTCAGCCACCATCCACCCAAACCACCATTCCTTGCTAGTACTGCCTCTTGGATCTCCGCTCTGCCACTCTTCTTTGGGCACATCTTCTTTTGTGCCTTCATTTTAAATGGGAACCAGAACACTCTCTGCCAACCCTCAAAACCATCAAGAGCAAACACAGTAACAAAAGTGCCAAGCCTCACCTTCACACATGTAGTTTAGTAAATTAAACAGGTGCATTATATTTCTGAACGTCAAAGCATCAGCCACCCACTCATATAACCAAGGACAGGAGAAAAGAACAACTTCATGCAATCAAAAACTGTACCCAGTAAAACCAGCTAAGTTATGTAGGCAAACTCTTGCAAAAAAGAAGAGGAAACAAAATGAGAAGTTCTTGTATATACAAATGCCAGCTCACTCCCCAAAAGCCTACCAACAGAAACAGAAGGCTAGTACAAGAAATATGCATTTCTGTTAGAGATGAATCTGATGGGACAGAAGGTCACAGTGACAATGCACTCATTTCTTCTTACTTCCTCCAAATGTTAACAATTCATTTTAAATTCTATTTATAAAAATATCTCCTTTTGATCAGTACATACTGCAAGAATAGGTAAAATGAGTACTAGTATAGCAGTAACTGGACATCATGTTTTTGCCTAAGAACATGTACCCTAAAGTGTAGAAGCAGCTCCTGAACAAGGTAACAAGGTTAACAATATTACTGACCAACTACTGCTGTTTCCGGTGTCCCCAAGAAATACTGCAGAAAAGTAGCTCCAAAGAAGTAAAAAAATGGAAGAACAGAAATACACGTGCAACTTACAGAAAGTTCCCAATGGGAACAAGGACTAATATTTTGAACTTTTTTCAAAAGTTGCTTTTGTTCATGAACTTTCAAAGCCAAGCTCATTGAACTCTGGATGCACATATGAACAGCCAATTGT
Organism: Cettia cetti; assembly: GCA_013401135.1. Lineage (NCBI taxonomy): Eukaryota > Metazoa > Chordata > Aves > Passeriformes > Sylviidae > Cettia > Cettia cetti. The sequence continues at coordinate 55,023 of VZUI01088401.1, read as the reverse complement.
GCACCACTCTCCCAGGTCTCACAATGGAGTTACACCAGCAGCTGCTGAGGCCATGAATGTGGGCTATAACCAAGGCTGAAGGAGACACTCAGGATGATTGTTTTGGTGGCTGTCCAGAGGTAAAATGATGAACCAATTTTACAGACAAGAAAACAGAAGACCTCTTCCTAAAGAAAAAACATGGGAGTAATTTAAGTACCTCAGAGTATTTTTAAACCCACCTTATCCAAAACTTTTGCTCTGAATGGCATTTTTCCTGTAAGAAAGACAACTGGATTACCAGATTGCACTTCTACAACTGCCATAGGAAAACAGACTGTTGGTTATAGAATGGTTTGGGTTAGAAGAGAATTTAAAGGCCATTTGGTTCCAACCTCCTTGTTATGGGCAGGGACACTTTCCACTAGCCCCGGTTGCTCTGAGTCCCATCCAGCTTGGGCTGGAACACTTCCAAGGATGGAGCATGACTCAAATAGTGGCAAATTTAAACAAGACTTCTTAAGATAATTTCAAGTACTCTGTCAAAGACTGTAGCCTCAGGTATAATTTTGGTAAGCAAGTGACAGTCAAAGGATCTGAAGTTATAAGAGTTCAGAAGTGCAAAATGGCTTGCTGCTCTCTAAATGAGTAGCAAGAAGGATCAATACTTCTAACTATGCAATTACAACTCCAGAGTCTGCAGAATCTGCAGATCTACAACTGCTCCAGGCTCACAAGGATCTGATCTAGATAACAGTTGAAGAACAAACCTAAAGTCCATGCATCTAAGACTGAAAACCTATCAATGTCTTTCCTATACTATTTCACTAAAGAAATGAGGTTCTTGAACAAGACATGTGCCAAAATAAAACCAAACCCTAACATTTTGGGCCTTTAACACACACTTGCATGAGCATGTCTTTACAAGGCCAGAAGTCAAGGTTTTGTGACCGATGAAAATCAAAGGTCAGATTAGCCTTTGAAAGTGTGATATTAAAATTGCAAATATTTATTCAGCACACATGGAGATATTTAACCAGGTGAACATCAATGTAATATTTACTGTATCTTGAAAAGTACTTTCTTTCCCTATACTCTTCAAAGAAAAAATTGTTGAGAGCCAGCAAAGTTAAATTCTTGCTGGGAAACAACAGAGTAAAATACTTACATTTTACTGATACTGCTCCTAATGTTCCTGACAGTAAAGTAACAAGTCCTTACATATTTTGTTGCATCTTAAGGGAATTCATATAAATATTCACACTTTTTTTTTTTTTTTGAGAAATACAAAAGGATTATACAGCAAAACAAAATGGAAGACATTTTTCACATCCACCCCAGAGGGTAAGAACGAAAAACAGAAAAACAACTTTTCAGATGTATGAATGTCTTCATACAGGTGCACGTATCATTTTTTCTTCTGACAAAAAAGAAAACCAGAAGCTTACATCCCAATTTGCTACAATAAAAAATACAAGTATCAGACCATAAATGGAGTATCAGATAAACAAAAAAGAAAGCTTTAAACTTATCACAGCTGCAGTCTTTTAAACAGCAGAGGATATGGAAGAAGGTCATACTCTTTCTTATGGCTAGTAAAATACAGTGACAGAGAAAACAGACATCGGTTTTGTCATTGTCACAGCAGCTAGGAAAAAAAATATCCTGCACATGCTTCAGGTGCTTTGGCCAACATGAAACATGCAGCAGAATCCAATAAAAATATCTTGACAGAGTAGCTTATGTGTCTTTTCACTGCTCCTTAACATAACTGCTAGTATCTACCTGCACTAATCAAAGCCCTGGTGGCTCATTTTATAAAGTATCCCTTTTTCCCCACTTTCTCCAGCTATTCAGCATCAATCTCCATTTAGCATCTTCATGAGGAACACCATTTAGGTTTTTTTAGTGCCAACTGGCATTCCTTTATGAAAAACCTGCCTCGTTGACTTAGAATATTCCATTTAAATAAAGCAGTCTGAAATAGAATATTTAGTTTAGCCTTCTGTAGTTTTATGCACCCATACTCTAATGCTGAGTATTTAAAGTGTAGGTCATTTTCAAGGGACACATTTCTGAAATTGTAGACCACTGAACTGCTCCTCACTGACCCTTAAAATATACTTTCCAAAGAGCTGTTGTGATAAAGGTGGCCAACATAAAATGAAGTGCAAATGAAGTATAATGCAACAGCATCACCAGTAAATTATCAGCATCTGCTATGTCCCTACTACCACTGATCAATTTCAGAATGACAAGTGACTCCAAAAGCAGCAATGGCTACTTTATGCATCATCTTACTTGGCAGTCAAAAGCATTATGCACACCAAAAGCTCAGTGTACTTTATGATGAACTATGCAAAGACAACCATTTGCATTGTCAATAACAGCTGAACACCAACAGAGCAATGCTGCAGAAGTTTTAATTTTGACTCTCACACCCTGGAAGAGGAAAGGCACAGGAACCAACATCACTCTTTAAACAAACAGGAATCACTATCTTAACCGTACAGCACTTCATGTGCATCCCACTTTGAAATGTTGGATAGTCCAAGTCTCCATGATCCCACTTAAGTCTTCTATTCAATTCTCTTGTACATGAAAGTATCAGCACCCAACTGTACAGACAAGAGAAATGGAGCTTTTCATACAAGACATGCTCAAGGGAACAAGGCATTTCTGAAAGGAATCAGAAGACACGTGACTTTCTTGTTCCTGAGTTTCAAGGGACCTTATTCTATTTTACCTTTTTTTAAATCTACAATTGCCTTTTCTCAATCGCCTCTCCAACGTCACAATATACTGCATTGCCTGACAAATACAAATACTGAAATTTGCTGAAATTTGTGGCACTGCAACTATTGTGCATTAGATTCAACAATGTAAAGTCCAAATCTAGGTATGCTATCTAACCTGAGTAGGTTTTACCATTACTAACCTTATAAATGGCTGTAAAACAAAGATGCAAGTACCAGTCTCAGCAACTCAAAATGAAAACAATATTCAACGATTTGACCAAAGCATGCATAGCTTATGCAGGAAATATTTTTGCTTTGTTTTTAAAGAGAATGCAAAACCAAAAATATCAGTAAACATCATGAACAGCAAGACTTGATGAAGTTCATACATTAAGAGAGCTGTGCCTGTATGTGCATAAAGATATTGATAAACTTTAAATTATTAGAAATGCTATGTTTAATTGAACCAGAACAGTGAATTATTATTGCAATTTTTAAAGAAATAAATATCTAAGTTGAACTTGCTCTCTTTCCAAGATTCCAATTATTTAACTCTTAAAGATGCAGTTAATATGGCTAAACAAATCATAACTTCAAATATTCCGTTTGTGTTGTACTTAAAAATAAATTTATGATCTCCGTTTCCCCTAAAATAAATTACAATCCTGTGACTATTGACATGACTATAAAACCATTTACATTTGTTCTACATGTTAACATAGAAATAAATTTTAAAATAATTAGATGTGGTTTAGAATTAAAACATCCATTGGTCTTCTTTTTCCATAGAGTCTTCACATTATAAAGTGAAAAATAATTTGGCTTGCCACTGCAAAAAGACAGGTATTGCATGAAAACTCTGTGGAGTATAGCACTCAAAAGCAACTTCAAGTACAGTACCTGAAAGCAATGTGACAATGGCCAGCTAGAGTTGATGATGACAGCAGGACTTTAACACTGAGCCAAAGAAATAACAAATACTGAATTTTAATTATATACATCTGCAATTAAATCATTGTCATCTGAGCACTGGAACTGTGAGGATACACATGCTTGCCTCTAGTCCATTTCAATTCCTCTTTAACAAAATATATTCTAGAGAACATACAGAGAATTTGAAACACTTGAGTCATTTTCTTCTGTTGAGACCTGTTCTTGAATCTGATTTTGTGCTTTTCTGAAAAAACTCAGGGCCTGAACTAAGGCCTGGAAGAAAATGGCTCTGCAGTGGTAAGCCTTCATGGTGCCAACTGTAGCAAATTATAAACTCTGTGGTACAAAACATTGCCAATTACCTCAACACTACACTAAGTCAGTTGTATATTATTCAAATTTTCAGTTGCCAAGTAGTTTTAATCAAACAGGAAAATGTCAACCATTACATGAAAACAATATAAAGCATGTTTTATTTAGGAAATTGATTGTTTCTCAGCTTTAGATTTACCTTTCCCAAGACTTGTTAGGACTAATTTTATATATCCAACTAGGTACAGCACAGACAGCGTTACATATCATCACTAGACATTGAACAGCTTTCTGCAATAGCTGCCATTATTTCCAGTAGTTACTGTTCAAATAAACTTGGAATTCTTCTTTCTAATCAAATTAATGACAAGGCTATTTTGAGCACTTCAATCCTGACTGCCATATAGGATAGTTACCATACAAGATATTGCTCAGCTCACACACAATTCTGGAGTTAGCTATACTCCCTAGATGGATAGCTGCCTTCATTTTAGCTTCACTGCAGAGTCCAAACACAACTCCCTCCTCTAACAAAATCAACCCCAGAAGCACCCAACCTGCAGACTAGACTGTTTAAGTATCTTGGAATGTTCCTTCTAAAGTATCAACTGATTTTCACCAATAAGTTACATAAACTGTTGTAAAATTATTAACTGAATGCAAACTGCATCAGAGAAAGTATGGTAAAAGTTTTTATACAATTTATTCTGTCCCATCTGCAGCTAAATTTAATTTATATTTATTTTAAGCCTAAAAAACTCTAAAACAGGACTCACACGTCAGTTCTGGAGCTTAACCTGACCTTAAAACATAATATAAACAAAGAACAGGATTTTACAAGTGAAGCACCAATATTTTGAAAATTAATCAAAACCATTTAAGAACAGCAACATATAGACTCATACACTTTAGCTAATTCAAGTATTTAGCAATAATTTCACAGTTCTAAATTGCAGAGTGTGTATAGGTACATTAAACCAGAGAAAATGACAGAAAGTTAAATTAAAGCTTGATTCTGCACTGGGTATAGATTTGTTAAAAGTGACTAGCAATGACACTTGAGGTTCTTTAAGTGTAGCAAATCTGCTACCATTTACTTCCAGGATCACGGTTTGTTTAGTCATGGCATCTTTAAAACCTTCCCATCACTGTAGCCCAGCATCCAAATACAGAGAGAGGTTAAATCAGAGATGCTGACTTTATTTAGGCCATAGCACATAAGTTGGTTAAAAGGACACTGTCAGATCTTCTGTATTTTCTTTTCCAACAGCCTACTGTCTACCATTTTTAAAGCATTTAGAAAATTTAAGGTATAATCCAAAGTTCTCCTCTTCAGCACGGCTGCCACTTTAAATCTCAGACTTATTTTTACAGTACTTACACCCGAGTGCTCAGCAAGTCAGTCAGAAGCTGTTTTTCAATATGAAGAGGACAACTTCTGCTCCTTCTGATAGGTATATAGAAGGAAAATGTTCTGAACAACTTACGTTCTTCTCTTGTGACCAGATTTTTTCCTTTTCCCTACATAACAATATAGCACATATGCCAATCAAATAATAAAATAGGAATAAAAGTTTGTAGTGTTGTTTTTCTTCTAGTGGCCACAATGTGCTTTCTTCTGCTTAAGAATTCAAATTGCATAAAGTGCAACACCTAGAATGGCACATCAGTTAAAGCTGTACAACTGCTCCTGAGATACTGGAGAGTACCTGCTCATTTTAAAAATCTATCTTACTGTGCCTGTAGAAACAACAGCATGGCTGCCACACTGCTCCACCACAGGTAAAATGAAACGGCATTACTTAAAACCATTACAACTGTACCACATCCCTGCTGGGGCTAGAGAGAGGGCAACTGCGAGCTCCAGTGTGTGAGCAGTCCGAACAAATATACATTGTAACGAGAGCTGATACTTTCTAAGGTCAACATAAGTAAAAACTACTTTGTAAAATGTAGGACTTCTAAGAGAAATATGTATTTGTTTTTCTTGCTCGTACATCAACTTCAAAATACAAATGATACTCTCACAATGAGAGCAACAAAGCAGAGTTGCCACAAGAACCATCTTGCAATAAAATAAACATTAGCTCTCGGCACAAAAGAGAAGCCAGGTGCAGTACGAACACCTCAGCCTATATGTATGTATGTATGTATGTGTTCTTGGGTGCTGTAGCCCTCTCTCTGCACAGTGCTTCAGTGCAGGATCTGAGCTCTGTGCAGCATGTAGGGAACGTCTGCTTCCATCCTGACCACTGCGAATATACTACTCTTAAAGACGGAGACAAACCTCCAATGCCTTTGTATTCCTTTCCCCAGATTTAAAGCTTAGCTGCACGAGGTGTTAAAAGTGTGCGCTGGCGGGGTTCGGATACACATGTAATTAGCGAGGAGGAAGAGGGTGCCAGGAGAGACGAGGGAAGGCGTGGAAGGGCACAGGCCCCGTGAGCCTGGACCCCCCCGCCGCCCAGCGCAGCCTCCTCGGCCGCTGCGTGAAGTTGGCCGGGCATCACCCGCCCCACCGCAGGCCAGGCGCAGGGAAGAGACCTGCCTCCTCCTCTTCCTCTGCCTCCTCACGCGTCCTCCTCTTCCTCCAGCCCGCCGCCAGATCTATTCTTCCCCTTCAGCCGCCCCCAGCCTCACGGCGGAAGAAGCTGGGGGGGAGGGGGACGTCTCCATTACCCTCTCCACCCTCCCGCTTCCCAGGGACGGCGACAACGGCCCTTTCCCGCCGGACGCGGGGGGGGGCAGCCCCGGGCCGGCCTGCAACAAGGCTCCCGCACCCCTGGACCCCCGGAGCTCCCCCAGTTCCCGCAGCCTCCCCGCTATGAGGAGGGGGCAGGGAGGGCGCCGGGCCCCGGGGCCCCGCCCGCTCCCCGGCCCCGAGGAGGGGAGGCCGCCGGCAGGGGGTTACACACCTCGCTATTAAAGGCTTTCACAGCCTCCATGTCGCGGCGGAGGCGGGAGCCGGGCGGCTTCTCTCCGCTGATGGCGGCCGGGCCAGGCCGGGCCGGGCCGGGCGGGGGCAAGTCTCGGTCCGTGCGTGCGTGCGCTGCTCGCTCAGGGGCCGCCCGGCCTCCTCTCCATGGCGGGTGGCGCAGGGGGCGGGCGCGGGGGGACGCGGGCCCCGCTCGTTTCCGTCTCCTCCTCGCCCCGCTTCCCGCCCGGCTGCGCCGGCGTTCCCTTCCCTCCCTCCTTCCCTCCCTCCCGCGCTAGGCTCCGGGCGGCCGCGCTGGCAGGAGATGGAGGAACAACGCGCGGCGGCTGCGGCGCGGGCGCCAATATGGCGGACACGCGGGGGCTCCTCGCAGCGCAGCGCCGGAGCGGCGCAGGCGGCTACAGCGCCCCCTGCCGGGCAGGGCCCGCACCGCCGCCCGCGCCGCACGGGCGCTGCCGGGATGGCGCCGCGTCCGCCCCGCCCGCTCCCCTCCCTTTCCTCCTCCTCCTGGAGCGGGAAGGAAAGGGTTACGGGAATGACGCCGCTGCGTTTCGTCACCGGGGAGGCAAATCCAGGAGTTCTTGGGACGCCGTTTTCACCGTTTCCGGATTCCCGAACCGTTCGCCTCCTTACGCCCGGCCTGCTGAGCCTCCCTCTCCCCGCAGCAAGGCCCGCCAGCGAAACTGGGAACGGCGTGCAGGCTTGAGAAACGGGAGCGGGAAGAAGAATCAGCGAGGCGTAGGAGGGGGAAAAAACCCCCCAAAATTCGATAAGCCCACAAGCAATCAGTACTATTTATTAAGAGGAAAAGGAGAAAACCCAGATAATCGTAATGTAAATCATCACAAGCCCCAGTGCACTTACTACAAGAATATTATAGCTCAACAATTCCACACCAAAGTCTCCAAACCCATCACCAGGCGTTAAGGCATTTCTGTTTGACTACCCAGGGCGTATTGCCGGGTTAAGTTTCGGTTAGGATGCACTTTCCCATGCGCCCACCACCATGCCAGACCTGCAGAGCACCTGCCTCTCCCTGAAGCACAAACATCTTGCTTAGCTGAGAAATCCCAGCAGAAGCAGCTCTGTCAAACAGGAGGAGTTACTTCCAGGGCACAGATTTTTGTTCCCTCATACACAAAACCACCACATGATTCACCTTTGCCAAGAAAAGCCTCAATGACCTCAGAAGCACTGAAGATGAAAACTTTGGTTTGTCTTTAGCTGCTGCTTTTCCCTGCTTGGTTATGTCCTTTCAACTCTACTGACACAGTAGAGATATGACAGCTCCCATCTGAATTTCATTTCATTTCATTATTTTCCAGTCACAGCTCTAGGTCAGGCTCTGGATAGGCTGTGTCTTGACAGTCTCACAACTGCCCATCAGACCGGAGTCACAAAAGCTCTTCACGGACAGTGAAAAATCCCACTTCAAGTCAGAATCAGGGACTTCAAACTGAAGTGAGATTTATTCAACAAACAAGGTAACAGAAATTAAGATGAGCCCAACATTGGAGGGAGACCTGGAATCCTACAGTTCCGTTCCTAAAGAAATGAGAGAGATTACTAAGTCATTTTATAAAAGGAATTGGAAGTTCCTCCTATCTTACCCCCTGACAGGCTTGCTTAAAGAAAAAGCCCAGCTCTAGCAACTACCCTTGTTGCAGTATCAGGCCACCAAGAGAGTCAGGAAACAAGAGCAAATACCCTGTTAGGGTGAGAGGACTGTGTCTGTTCAGACTGAAAAAAAAGGCCTGCCATGGGACACCCAGGAAGGACACCCAATGCCTGCAAAATAAAATGATTGAATAAGGCTCAGTGACATTTGATTGTTTTTAAACAACTGAACAAAATTCTTTGCAGACCTCCTACACGGCAGGAGGTCAAGAGGTAGTAATCTTCACTTAAAAGAGGGGAGTTCTGAAAAACCCAAGAAAAGCCTTTTCAGTTGTGAAGATGATCAAGCAGTGGAGTAGGTTTTCCAGACAGGCTGTGCAGTCTCTAGCCCTTTATGAACTTCCATGGGATAAAAACCTTACTAAGCTACTCAGAGCTCACAGCCTGACCCTGCTTTGAGCCACAGACTGGACTAGACAAGCTCCCCGGGCCCCTTCTAATCTGAGGGGCATTCACTGATGCTCTGTGAGCTGCAGAGTTCAGTGCAACCTTCTGGCAGTCCCTCATCACAGATGATTCAGGAGAAGCACACTCTGCTTACCAGGAGGGACAAGGCCTCTCTTCCTCTTTTGGGTTTGGTTTTGTTTGGGGGTTTAGTTGTTTATTTGGGTTTGTTTGATTTTTTTTTTTCCTGTGGGAATTAAGAGAAAATATGAAGAGACAACTCTGTTCAAATTATTGTGGAGGCTTTACAGGGTACTCATTGTACTACAAGAGTAACTGCTGTAACTGTTTCTCTTGTACTCCTCCGGAAAGCTGAAGTACTGCAGGTACAAACAGCCCTCCAGGATCTGGTAACTTCCCTTTTAGGTGAAATTGAAGCAAGCCTAGTTTTCCTGAGTAAAATGGATGGAATACCACACTGCAGAAATTTTGTAAAAAAAGTTTTGAAATTGGCTTCAAAATGATTACAAACTCCCACTCAGTTGCTTTTCTGGAATATTTTTTTCCAGAAGCATAGAAGTTATTCCAGTAAAGAAGAAATCAAAGAAGGAGGGGTAGGATTTATACTTAGGGATACCTGCACAAAGCCTTCACCTCAAAAGCAGGGCCTGACTTTGAACCTAAGTGGTTCCCTTCCCCCCACATTTTCAGGCTGCTTTCTGTAGGTCTGTAATAAACATTTAGACAAGTATTTTTGCCACTTAAAATGCTGAGGTAGCAAAGCCTTTTAACAGCCCTTTTTAATTCCAGCAGTAAAAAGGAGAAGAGCAGCACAGTACATCCCTGATCTGAAAAGGAGCCAGCTGTCATCCAAGAATGAGAAATAGGCTACAGAATGAGTACTGTGAAACAGCTCAGATCATATCTACATGGTCTAACTAAGAAAACATACAGATGATGTAACATTGAAACAGTGTTAGTGCAGAAACACTACCTTATTTTGGGGCAAGGTGGCCTTGCCCCACAAGGCTGGCTCTCTAGTTCGGTGACTTGGTATCACTCCTGACATGCCAAAGCTACGAGATTTCTCATTGTGCTGCACAGCAGAGTGAGCATTAGCTCCCTGCACAGCACAAGCTTTTGGCAGTTCAAGTGCTCTGCACAACTGATCAAATTCATGCCAAAAACATTTGTTCTGTAGATAAAATCCCATTGGCTTTCCAACACTTCAATGAATTATAGGTGGGATTTGCAATGATGGGGCACACTTTCTGTGTGAATGCAAACACCTAAGTTTGCAATTCTGAGAGAAAATTGTAAGAGAATACAACTTTAGTCTCCTGGTTTGGTTTTTTGTTTGTTTGTTGGGGTTTTTTTTTTCGTTTTTTTGGTTTTGGTTTTTGGGTTTTTTTCTCCCCATAAGAGGAGGTAAAATAGGTATGCTTGCTTTTTTTCTACTTCAGACAAGTCCAAATAGAGACTCAATAGATCAAACAAGTGTCATACCAGCAAATGCCCTTAAGAAAGCTGTCACCCAAGAAAGCAGTACCCTGTTTTCTCTCAGCAGAGAAAACTATATGCAAGTGTCTGGGGGGAAACTGGTGTTCCAGCTGGCAGAGAACAGAGGAAAATAGATTTGTTATTAGTAACTTGTAGCTTCACGTACGAGGATGTCACTCAATTTTCCTTGTACTAACTACACCATTTTTTTCAACGCACAGCTACAAGTCATCCTCCATGCGCCCTGCTCATTTTCTATTTAACTTCTCAGTACATTTTCAAGGATTACATTACATTTTTTACTGAACTTTAGCTCATTTCTCCCCTTTGTCCTTCTTTCCCATCCCTACCTCATTGTTCTCTTTCATTTGCATTTTCAGTCTTCCTGACCTCTATAACCATTTTTAAAGTGTAAACTGTAACAAAAGAAGTATAGAAATAAATTTTCTCTTTAACTTTTCCTAAGTTTGTTACAGATGCATCTTCACATAAGGAGCTCCTTTTTGAGTTTTAAAAATTTTAGAGGTTGAAAGGGAACTTTTGAATAATTTGTAACCAAATGTTACTCATGACAGCCTGATAATTTGGAACTCCAGTTTACTATGCCTTTCCTTCCCGTGCAGCTTGACTGACTCTTGCACTTACCCAAGCATGATGGTGTCAGACTCTCTCAGCACAACACCACAGAAACAACCTCAAAACACCTTTTCTGAAAAAAGCAATTGGAGCTTTAATTTACAGGCCAGCTACTTCTCTCAGAGGCACACTCTATAAATCTCTGTTGATTTCAAGGCAAACTGCTTTAATCAGGAAAGGAGAACAAAGTCTTGGAAATTACCTTCAAGTAACATTTCTCAGACTTGCCCGTAGGAGGTTTGGATAACCTGATACTTAAGTGTGCTGGCAGTACAAGTCACACCAACCATGGCATTTCTAATAAGCTTAGCCAGAAAGCATTTACTAATGTTTTCTTATTCTGTGTGAGGTTCTAATCCTGAAGCTTGAACTTTGTGGCATCCTGTTTATTGATTGTAGTGTACAATTACAAGGTAGAACACCCATTGTTTCCTACAGCTGCATAGTTACATTTAGTTCTGCTCCTAACAAGACAATCCTTTTAAAATAAAGGTCAGACGATGGCTTTACAGTAGGAATTATGCCATGCTTGCATCATTTTGATGTAACAGCAGAATTACAAGGATAGAAAACCCATACGATTTTAGCTTGGAAATACCATAGAAGACATAAGAAATGTTTTCTAGTAAATTCCAACTACAAACATATCCACTTATTGTTTAAGGGAAACAGAAATCAGGAAAAAAAATATTTTTTTTGTAGATATGTCTATAAAAACATATATGTACTGAAATTGCCTTGAAGAATTCAATCCCAGCACTAAAAAACTAAAACTTTCCAAAATATACCTAAGTATTTCAAGGAAAATTCAAGGATGATTCATTAATGAATTTCAGACATTATAAACAGAAGAAGGCTGCTTACTTGGAGTACTGCTGTTTGGAGAGAAACAAGCAAATGTAGGGTCAAAAACCTGAAGTAAAAACATTAGAAATGATGTTTTACTTAAAAAAAAAAACAAACCTGGCTTTTTACATACAGGCTAATGGCAATGAGGGCAGACCTTAACCAGCAATTTGGATCATTCTTTCACATACTGTTACTCTTTCTCTCCAGCTCAAATTTCCAACTTGCAATAATAACGCTGCAAAAGCAGAGTTATTTCATCCTTTCTGCTAACTCAGAATAACAAAACTGAGCACAATGCACTAGGATTATTTCTGTAACATCTCTCTACTGTCTCTAGCAGATAACAGAAAAATGAGCAACTTTCGTTCAAGCTTTTATAATTTGCTTTGAACTCAACATTTTAGATTTAGACCATCACATTCATTATCTCGAAAATCCGCAAAGACTTGAAATCAAAATTTTAGCCAATGCTTAAGACCACTTTTTCTATCAAAAGTAAGACTATGCAATACCACAATAATGACAATAAAATCAGTAGGCAGATCTCCTAAGCACAGGCCTTTGCCACAGGTACATATGGAACAGGACACATTTTTCTGCAATGGTTGGTCCAGACTCACCTGTACTTTGACAGCTACCAAAGCCTCAGTCTGCAGAAGCCCAGAAATGAAGGAGTAGCCAAGGTTTATTTCATACTGATAAATGTCTTCAATGTCTAATCAGCTACTGATAAAAAAGAATTGCAAGAAAGATATTCCACAGAGCTGAAATATGCCTCCTTATCACATTGACAGTTTTTCATCACATTCAGCTGCTAAACATGTTTTTTCCAGTTTCAGATCTTCTTTTCTGTCAAGTTATGACCTCATTGCAGTCTTATCATTTACTTTTTTTTTTTTTTTTAATCTAAAGAAATGGAATTCTTGTATCATTTTTGCATTTCAGTAAAGAGTAACTCCACTTAGAAAAGTAAATTATTTCCTTAGACTTTCTTCTGGTAGATCTTGGACAGTGAGGCTCAGCTCATTAACAATTTACACTGCAATAGGAGAGACACCAGAATTCCATGATGGCACAAACTATACAGAAATTCTGTTTTCTTTCTAAGAACATGCTTGTGACTTAGAAAAGAACAACTCAGTCAATGAAAGCTTTGCATTGGAAATGTTAAATGGGAACAACCAGAACAGAGATAATTGCACATACACACAAAAGGTGTGGGCCAGCACAAAAGTCCAAGGAATTTTTAAATAGCCACCACATTACCCAGGGTGATATGGAAAACCCTGGCAGGAAAAAAACAAAAAACAACAAAAAAACCCCAAAACAAAAGAAAAAAACCCCCCAAAACATTAGCTACTTACAACTGTTGCAGGAGAAACTTACATAGCTATGCTTTCTGTATACTCGAGTGTTCCTGTTTTAATGTGTTTACTGAAAATAGACGCTATAATGACAATATTTGCTCTTTACAATATTAACTCTATTTTGTAATAGAATATGTTCCTGACATGGCAGTCACCTTTTTCTATGAAACAATTAGATTTCTCTCCAGATGCCCTAGAAAAAAAATACTGAATTCAATTATAGTGTATATAGTTAGGATAAAACAAGTTGAAAAAAGTGATCTCTTGAGTGTAATGCTCAAATTCTACAAGAGGAAACATTGTCGTTCTTGAACATTATCAGGCAACACTATCTGCATGCTTCAAGGTAGGCATGAGCACAAGCTCACTAGTTTAAATAAGCCATTAGTTCAACCACCTGCAAGATTTATTGATCAGAACTGAATAAAAGGAATGATGGCAAATCCACATCTTTCTTCTCTAAGAATGAGACTTATCTGTGTAGGCTCACAAAGACAATATAAACATTTTACAAATAAAATTGCACAGAAAATATTAAGAAGCAATAAAATCACAGGGTATGAAGGTCAACCATTGCCCTCTTTTGAAAGCATAGGCAGAGGAGAGTAAGCTGAATCTGCAGTGCAGCACATGACAGTGTGGCACACATGGAGCTTGGCAGGAAGAAATACAGACAACCCCTGTGTGGGCAGAATCCTTTGTCCACTGAAGTCGAGTGGTTAGTAATACCTCTTATCCAATCCAAAAGATTTAGGAGTCCACAGACACACACTCTTTGTTATTTCTTGGCCTTTAACTAGCACAAGACAGTAACAAACAAAAAATTATTTGTAAAATTCCATCCAGGGAGGGAAATACTCAGCACTTGAGTATACTTAATTTTAACACTTTTGAAGCTACAGTTTTCTAAAGACTGTGCTTGCCTGATCAGAAACTGTGCAGAGATCACCCATCTAGTTAACCCTGACAACCATCTGCTTATGAGCATTAAGCCCAAGAATGCATAAAATAATTTTTGGAACAGCACACTGGTTGCTGGTGCCTGAACTAGTGGAATTACTGGGGATAGAGATGTTCATTATTGCCTCTGTAGGAAGACTGGTATGGACTTCTCAATACAGCCCAAATGTCTCTGTTTGCTTCAGCTTTCCTACAGGACAACATGTAATCCACCTAGCTTTTAAAAGTAAATACCTTTATTAACAAGGTATGCATTGCCATGCTTGATATCCCTATGTACACCCGACCTTCAACTTTCAGCCTTCCAACTTAGACTTAAGGGCATTTATAACCAAAATGTAAGATAAAGAGAGGTATGTGGCCTATATAGCCTTTAAATTCCATATAGGATTATGATATACAGGTGAAAAATTAATGCTACAAGGATGGAAACACTAAAAGATGTTATATGCACTTATTATAAGACTCTCAGTGTAATAAAATATTTTATTTACCAAGCAATAACAGGTAGATCTTACATTGGTCAGAAGTTATGGGATGAGGTTTTCAAAGGCTCTCTATGAGCTTTTGTAAGCCTTTGTGGCTGTAAGATCTGAATTGCTGATTCCTAGTGACCAATGTAAAACACATCAGACTGGACAGGATGATTTCTGCCAGACAAGATGATTTCCTCTGTCTTTAAGGGCAAGGCAAGAAATTAACACTGTGTCTCAATTGAACGACTGTTTCGCCTAGGTAATAGTACCACTACAAGAACATGAACATTCAAGAACATTTGGTATCATCAGATCTGCTCTTGATGTGAACGCAGTAGTCCAAGAGTTGCGCCCATTAATTCCAAATAACTCAAAAGATGCTAAATAAGGCATTCAGAAGCACAGTAGGGCACAGCAGAGAGACAAGCTTTGGATGTGTTTGTGGAGATTTCCAGTTCAACAGTAAAGTGATGTTAACAGTGCTTTAAAAACACACCTCCTCTAAATCCTCCCAGAACAAAATGTAAATAGTAAAGCTTATCTCTCCAGACTAGAGCTCAGCTGCTGTTATGAGCCTAATGAGACTTCTCAGTCTTGTGCTTACCTTGCAGAATTCACAGAAGATGATTGTATCATTTAAAACCTCTTACACAACCCAAAACATGGTATGTGCCCAAGAAAACCTTGACCAAACTGTGTCAATATTTAGCTTCATATACATCTATTCAGGTATAATTACATTGACAAGAAACTAACCTGCAATCTGCAAAAATATGAGTCTCTTGAATGTCCAATACAAAACCACTGTGAGGATAGTACAGAGATAAGCCAAATGCAAGAAGTAGACAAATGACATAAAAACTTAAAAAGCTCAATGTATTAACTTTTTCCCAAGTTTAAAAAAGTTTTCAAATGAAACCTCCTCTTGGTTTAACTGTGTTAAAAACCACGTAAAAAGACGTACTAAGATTTTTTCTTGTATCCTCCAAATAGAAGATACTGAGAAAGTTGCGTCTGATGAAAGCTTTCCCTGAGCCACAGTTTTCCTGGCATGCTGGTGGTGTTCACCGAATGCTTTACAACTGCATCTCCAAAGGGAAATTTGCACCAGCAGTCACACTTCACAGGTTTAAACGTCTGAAAATGCCCTACTGGCTCCTGACTTTTTGGGGACACAGCTTGTAGTCTCGTCTCTACTTTGGAGGGTAAAGAAGCATGACACAAACATTTGTTCAAAAGCCTCATGAAGGAGAAACAAGTCCAGGGAGCTTGATAAAAGCGTCGTGAGCCATCAGGAACAGATACCTCGACTCGAACCTTGGCCTCGGTCATCCAGCCGCCGAGCGGCAGCTGAGTAACGCTGAGGGCCGCTCTAAAAGGGGAAAAGATGGTGGAGAAAAATGTCATTGTGTTTTCGCTTTGCGCTTACAGTCCTGAAGGATTTTTCCCCCCCTTGCTGCCCCAAAAGCCTACAAAGCAGTCCCGGCACCCCGTGGGGGCTGACCTGCAGCTCCCGACAGCGAGCGCAGCTCTTTGCGGCCCCGACAGCGGCACGGGCGGTCCCATTACTCGTCGTTCAGGCCGGTGCTTCCAGCCGGCTGCCAAAGCCCCGGAGCGCGGCATTTTCGTGGGGAAATGCCGGCCTTCGCCAGCATTTTCCCGTGCCGAGCCCGGCAGGAGAACCCCTCGGCCCGCAGCCTCTCGGGCCGCCCTCCCGCGCTGCAATGGCACTGCAATGGCGCCATCTGGCGGGGCCTGGCGGCGGAAAAGTAAATCGCCTTCTCTCGGGCAGGCTGGGCTATATCTCCCTGTTCTCTTTTTTTTTTTTTTTTTTTTTTTTTTAATTTTATTTTATTTTATTTTTTTTAATAGGAATGTTTCTCGTCCCTTCCCTCGGCATTCCTTGTTTCCCTGCTCACGTTCCGCTAGGGCAGTGCGGCCGCAGCCAGGAGCCAGCAGCTCCCCGCGGCGCTTGCTCCAGGTACCTCGCGGTGCAAATCTGGAAGCAGGCAGGGTCCCTGCTGGCCCTCAGGTGCTGACCGTCCGCCACTCCCGGCTCTCCCAAAAATCAGTGCATCCTCCCCAGCTGCACGGCTCTAACAACGCACCTGAAAAGAGGTGGCTGATTCATTAGCCAATTTTTTTATCTACCGTTTCTCACTGGTGGAAGTTATTTTAAAAAACAAACAAACCCTACCGCCACCCCCCCCCTCACTATTCTGCTAACAATCTATATTAATAAAAGATTGCCTTTACTTGCGTGCTGCTATGCTAATTATATATGCCACATCAAAACCAAAGCCAGATTATTAGCACATGATTTGCACTTCAGCTACAGTTTTTGCTGATTTTTATTCAGTTTAGGTACTCACCCCCAGTGTGCTTTGCATACTGAGGACCATTACTTGTGAACTCAGCTTTTGCCCATACAGAGTGCTGCTGAAATAAATGCAAGTGATGAACCACCTTTTCTACAGATATCCTGCACTATCTCCTCCTAGTCACTTATGGAGAAATGATACAAAGTGTAAGTAGATATGAAATGGGAACCCAGCAGTTTGTTAGTGCCCTTATAAACTCATTATTTTTCTTAATTTAATGCCTCAATATTGTCTTTTTTAAATTTTTGTTGCATTCTAAGTAAATAGGGTTTAGTCACAAGCTACCTAAAGCCTAGGAAAATGACTGCCTCTTACACAACGCACAGAGATGGGACTCCAGTCTTAATTTTGACCTCTCAAAGCTTCTAGTTCTAAGCACTGGTGAATTTTCAGACTTCTTTATACAACTCTGTACCCCCTGGTTAAGCATCAGGTAGAGCTGTATCTGTAATACAATGTAACGAGGCTGAGGCTATACATGGATAAAGTGCATTATAGCCATAGGTGTAAAGTCTGTCAGCTATAGCACCTGTATTTGCTTAATAGGTCTGACAATCCTGTAATTAAAACACTAATTCTAATAAAGGGAACCCTGGCACTAGTAATTTCTGCCTGCTGGGTTCTCTTTAAAGTGTGGCAAATCATGATCTAAGTACAAACAAAAAAAGCAAAACTCAAGTTTTCTCTATGTTCAATACCCAACAAGTTGTAGTTGATGTCATTGATGCTAGAAAACTGTCAACAATAATCAATATAGAAAAAGAATCTTTAGTAACAAATGCTATGGCAGGCAACAATAAAAAGGAAACAAACCTATTACAAGCCATGCTACTGTCCAAAAATACTCCCAAAATAATTGGGTTTACAGTTACACGTTCATGAACTAGTAAAAAGGTAATATATGGCATTTGGATCTTCTAAGTGTGCTGAGTTACTGTAAGTGATAATTACTATAAGCTTGATTCTTACATTCATAATGAAATCAACTTTTGAAAGAGAAAAAGAAGTATCATGTGTCTCTAATTCAATATGCTGTTCTTATACTAGAACTCTCTGAAAAAAAAAAACCTCAACACAACAAATAAAAAAGCATTTTATACCAAAATTTGGTCCTAATAAGTCAGTACAGTAATTCTTCTCAAATCTAACACCAAATTGTCTGCCTGAGTTGATGGATCTGAACAATCCTCTGAAGTTTTACACAAAGGAACAAAGTGGCATCCAATTATAGGATCAGACTGCAAGACTGTAACTGGTGTTGACAATTCCCTAGGATTTCTCTTCAAATCTATTTGAAAAAAGATTGGCTAGTCTTAGAACATAAGCATTCAGTCATGGGCAAAGCTAAATTTCATGCTTCTGTTGCTAGTGAGACTAAAAGAAGCAAGAACTGTTCCTCTAATAAGGAAGGTACAATAAATGCTATTGTGCACAGTTTCTTCATCAGAAGTTACACGTAATCCTGAAAATTTTGGTAAGTTTCCAGTGCCATCCTTCACACAGAGTTGCCTACCAAGTAATTAGAATTGAGTTTTCATCTGCTGTGACTTATTACATATTGTTCGTTCTCTAATACCTGCACAACATATGAGCTTTGAGATTTGATGAAGACCTGGAGAAAAGTGGAAAGAAGAAAATTCTACAGAAGAAAAACAACTTCAGAAAGCAGGTTAACGCCAATTAGACAGTAGTTAAATACAAACAAACCAAACCCATTAAGAAAAGGATATTTAGATCACTGATTCTGCATAATTTCTGTCCAGAGACCACTTTTATGTAAGCTTTACTGCACAAAGTAAAGGAATAAAAATAGATTGCATGCATTTTACAGTTATTATTGAAATGGCTGAATTCCATTATCTTGAAAGAGTGGTACATGTGGGTTTTCTTAGGCATCAGTACTAGTAATACACTTCCTCTCCAAAAACATGGCTCTTAAAACCATTAAGTAACATCTTACATTTCCAGGTTAACAAAAGTCCTAACTTCACTTTAAACTATACTGTTAATGCTAGGTTTTGTGGAAAAGAGAAATACTGTATCAGTTTTCCCAAGGAGGCATATAAGAAAATTACATGGGGAATAAGAAGAGATGGATTTAATCTCTTCATATCTAAAGAACATAATGAGTTCTTCCTCCTGAGCAAAATGCCTGACAAAATTAAGGTGTAGAGTCAATACTGTTTTAAGAATTAAGGTGTAGACTCAATACTGTTTTCACAAAAGCCTTAAACAAAAACTAAACCTAAGATGTAAAGAATACACTACAGGAACATCACTCTGTTTCTGCTAGGTGTCTATCCTTTTTCCTATTGTCTTATTGGACAGTTCCCTAAAAAGGCTGAGCACTTACTTGAAAAGCCTCTCCTAGAATAGGTAAGAAAATTAATGCTCAGTGGTCTAATCTTAGCAGATTTAGACCACTGTACAAGGAGTGGGATTTAGCCTAGCACACAGAATTTTCCTGTGCTAAAACACAGCAGTATTTATCATGAAGTAGGGGAAACCAGGGAGGGTGCTCTGGTCAGTTCAAACAGAGGAACTGCAGTACCCCAGCTCTAAAGAGGTAGACACCAGAAAAATTGCAACACAGCCACATAATCATAAATAAAATTTACACAAAAAAGAAAAAAAAATGTAGAAAAGCTTTTCCAGAACTACTTTTGTATTTAAGGGCTTTTTTCTCCCCTGTTTTTTTTGCATACATCTTCAGCTACATCTTTCTTCATCCAGTCTATCACAGTAGTACAAAGGCTTCCTCAGTAGAAAGCAGAATAAGTGAAAATGAGTCAGAGCTTCCTTAGGCGCAAGAAACAAGAGGGGAGCACATGCTCTGCCTAAGTTCCCATGAAAAAGAAATACTTATTTTCACTCTACATAATTAATGTTCACAGCCATCCATGCCTATGGAAGACAAATGTTTGTGTCCTGCTACTTCTCAGAAGAGAATCAAGGGAAAAAATCCACTTAACTCACTACCTTGACACCCAGAGCAGATGCAGCACTTTTCTTGCCTCAGATACGACTTGCTAACAACAACTACTTCTCTGAAAACACCTGAGGTACTTTAATCACTTCAGTCACGTCAGTCAGACACCTCCTTGACTGATAAGCATGGGCAGACTTAACTCAGGAAAAATAATTCCATCCTGATTTTTTATCACAGCCTTGAAAAGTTAGTACTCTGAGCCACAAGTAAGCGTCATTTGGTGTACTAATTTATAACTGTGCATACTAAATTCTTCCTGACCTTAGTGTGACAGACACTAAGCCACAGTTGTTTTAGTCTGGCTTGACACAAGGTTCAGCTTTTCCTGCCATGGAGTTGCAATCACTGGAAGAGAGAAAAGAGCAAAATTAAGTTGCTTTTCCGTTTCAGTTCCCCTTGTTTTCTTGAGTTTGTGCACTTCTATTGGATGACAAACTAGCTAATCCAATTACAAATTCTGTAACAGCAAAAGAGCTCATAATAGAAGTATCAATGCTTTAAAAGTTCTTTAAAAATGTAAACACTTTAAACTATTAGCATATTTAGATAAGAATGTTGCAGTAATTGAAATAGCAGCTCTTTTTTCATTGCAATCAAAATATATACTGAACATTTTACAGCTTAATTGCATTTATTATAGAGGGAACAAAACAGTAGATTAAGTATATGAACCACCTTATTTTCCTGCTCGGCTTGTCTTTTAAATGGTGCTGTGAAAAAAACTCATCTTAAATAGCTAACTTAATCTTCTTGATGAGACTAAGATACAGGTGACAGAAAACTACTTAGGGCAGTTTATTGAGAAGGGGTGGTGTACTTATTTCAAAGGATAAGCTATTAAAAATGGTTTTTATTACCTCATGTAAGGAGGTTAGCGGGGTTTGTTTGTTGTAGTGAGGGGGTGGGCTGATTAGTTTGTTTCTATCCTTTCTCTTTCCCTAAAAATCAAAATCCTGATTCTGAAGTTTTGCAGCTAAGTGTTTTTGATATGCATGCTCCTGTTAATAAAACATATAGCTTGTCTACTTCTACTTGAAAGGTGTAATTAATGCAGGGACAGAGGAAAACATGCTGTGGCTGTATTGAAGAACGCAAGTCCTGTACAGAAAGAAAAGATGGTAATGCTTGCAGCTAATGTATTATTGGTAGTGTTCCATGCTGTGCTCCATGTAGGCTTCTTGCTTGTCACTGATCGAGATGGATGCTATGTCTCAAAGCCTCACAAAAACGAATGAAGTAGCTTACAAAAACTGAGTATGTTAGAAAAATGAACAAGCAAATGTAAGTGCTGAGATTGTCTAGGAAAAGAATTTGTATTCAAGGTAGAAAAAGAAAAAAAACACCCTTGTGTTATGTAGTGAGCTCTTGTGTAGTTTAATCAGTATGTGGCTTATGTGATGAGTAAAAAAAATTCTGATTAGTACTTTCAATTTAGATTCCTATAGGGACTTGATATAGTAGAGTAGGCTTTTATTGTAAGGCTCAGGTTTTTTTAGTAGTTTGCATTTCTCAGGCTGTGTGCTCTGTGTACTTGTCACGTTCTCTAAAAGCCAAGATGGGACTGTTGGTAGTCGTATGAAATGAAATTTTAGGCCCTGATATTTATAGCAACCTGTAAGTTAAGAGGAGTAAAAATTACCTGAGAAAAGCTATTTCTCCCTGCATTTCACATGGAATTATTGAATTATTTTCAAAGGTGGCATTGTTTTTAACCTAACTGAATATTATTGAAGTCTATTACCTGTGAGATAATACCTTCTAGAGTCTTGAGTTTTTTGGCCTTTTTCTTTAAAATCTCCATGAAAATAATGAAAGTTTGATGAGACAGAAAGTTATTACTATTTCTATAGAGGTATCTAATTTATTACAACATAGGAGACATTTAGAGATTCTAGTTTAATTCAAGCAAAACTTGATATCTGTTAAAATACAGTTATAGTTCAGTTATCAAATGTAATCTTAATAATAAAAAAAGAAGCTACATAGTCCTTGTTTCAGTTAGCTCCTTCTGGAACAGAGCTACAACTATCCTATGAATTACATGAACATAATCCTTGTAGAGTTTGAGCTTTGTATACAGGGATTTGCAAAACCTTTTCACTGCAGATTTTGTATAGACAAGTTTATCATCTTGAGAACTGTTTTCTTTTTCTCATGGACAGTAAGCTGTCACAAAGAGTCATTCTAAGAGTAGTAGGAGTTGAACATTTAGTTACAAATCTGCACTTTTTCTTTGGTGTGTAGCTGTCTCTTGTGGGGATGGGGCTGCCCCAGGACAGTGTTGGGTGCAGGTGTCAGGCCTCTGCTGTCATAATCTTCAGGCTACCCTGGAGTAGGGACCAGTGCTCAGGTAAGATGCAGAGGTGACTGCTTGAGTTAGTTAGCCCTCAATAGCTGAGTCTTTTTGCCAAAGTCCAGCTGTCAGTGAAGACTATGTGTAATGCCTGCCTAAAGTTTTCTATAACCCTTAAGCCAGAGCATCTCCCCATCTCTTTTTCTGCCTGTGCCACTGAGGGTCAATTAAGGCGGTTTACAGAGCACAGGTCAGAATGGATTTTCAGCCTTGGTTATCTGGAGATCCTCATCCAATGACCCCAAAGACAGGGTGGCTGTTATTCCTGTAAATTCAGTCCATCTTATTCTCAGTAAAGCTTGTATATTCATTCTCTTAAAGGACTTGCATGTAACTTGTGTTCTGTTCCTTTAAAATAAAACCAAGAAAATCCTGCTGAATAATGCTTATCTGATTGAGGAAAATGAGAGAACAGAACGAATCTTGACATGCACGCTGTAAAATCTTTTACAGGCCCCAATAGTGGTGCATGGGTGTGCTCCAGTTCGCTTTCCCTCCTCCAACTTTGGAAGTAGATAACCTTTATTTTGATACAATGTTACTGTGTTAGATGTGAAAAGGTCCCTTGACATCACATGGCTAATTGGGGCTCCTCAGTGAATAGGATCTGGCCTTTTAGCTGTGTTCTGAATGCACTATTGACTTGCTGACAGGAAGCCCTGTAGCAATAACAAAGGAAGAAATGATTCAGCAAACACCGGAAAGCCTCCCTTGATTTCACATCTGCTGGTCCATCTATTTCCATGCTGGTGGAGCTGCCTTCACAGGAGTGCAAAGTCTCTCATTGTTTAGTGCTTGTTTCCTCTCTTTTTTCTTCTTTCTTTCTACTTTAAAATGTTGCATTTTCCTCAGGCAGTATCAAAACCAAAATAAAACAGCTGCTAGAGTGATGGAGTGTCAAAAATTATTAAATACTGCTGGCTGTAGCAGAAAATGGATATGTGAAGACAAACTACTGCATTATGAATGGCAGAGTGAGTTCCAAAATTAACTGAAGAAAGTCCTAGGGATTAGGGTATTGTCTTACTGAACCATGGCAGGCCATTATGTTCCTAGTGTGACTAGACTCCAGCCCTTTAATAGCAAAATCCCAAATCCTACTTGAGATAAGTTGGTTTTGGTTTGTTACTGTAACAGAGGCAGCATTCAAAGTTTAAAATGCTTTTGCTTTGTGTTACAGAACCCAATGTGCCTAAACAGCTAAGAAAATATTAGGAGATTATTTTACCTTAAAAATAAAGCAATAAAGCTAGTTTTTCTGTTGACTCATGTTCCTTGTGAGAGTACAGTGTATACCAGCATATTTAGCCTGACTCAGAAAGTTCTTTCACTGTATTTAGGCAATACATAAACCAGGAAATTTTTTTTACTTATTTGGAGAAACATAAAGCATCAGGTGTTCTGGTTCAGATATCGGAATACAGTAAAAATTAATAAGTACATTAGGAAGGGCATAGAGATTAACAATGGTCTAACCCCAATGTGTTTATTTTAAAATGTATTGCACACTGTAAGTGTTACGTGTCCTTGTTTTAATGCAGTTCATGATGTAGGAACCTCCAAATTACTATAGGATATCAACGCAGTTGTCCATATACTTCGTCATTTAATCTCCTAATTGAAGAAAGAAGTCTGAGGGATCCCTGAAGTTGCTCTCTATCCTAATTAAATCCGAGGGAAAGTACAATTTGCTCTGCCTGCTCACAGAGAACACTGTCTTCTTGAAGCAGCTTATCTTTTCCACACTGTGACATGGCTAATTCCTTGCACTGCTCCTTCTCTTCCAGCTCTTCTACTTTCCTAGTGTCTGGGTTTTCCACGATGCTGTATTACTTCATGGTTTCTGAGGATTTAGTCTTTGTATTTAGGCCTCTGGATTAGTTTCCTTTCTATGAGGGGATGTAGGAGAGGTGTTTGCTGAGTTATCCTTAAGATCTGGTGTGAGATCTTTCTGAAGGCTCAGAGAAAATCCTGGCAGGCTATGTCCTTTTGCAGAGCTCTTGGGGATGCAGTTTTGTGTCAGAGGCACTGGAGCCCAGCCAAGACACAGCAAATTTCTGGTTAATCCCGTCTGGGGAGAACATAAAATGATTATATTCAAAATAACAAAACTAAGACCTAACTTCAGGTAATACCTTTGGAAAACTGTCGTAGTTTCTTGCCACTGTAGGATTCTGCACAGAGGGGTGGAGTTGACCTGGGGAAGGGCAGAAGGTAAAACATTTTCATTCATGACCTGAACAAGGTGGCAATCTCTCTAAATATAGTTAGGGTTAATATGAAATAGAGTGTTAAACTGTTGTCAACCTAGAAGTGACACCAGTGCCCATATTCTCACTCCAGTGTCACATCCAGTTATGATCCTTAATGGGATTTTTTTATGTACAGTGCCTATGGATCCAGAAGGCAGGAGGCATTTCCAGTGTGTTTTTGCTGTTCCCAGCAGAACTCTTACAATTGTTTTTTTGGGAAGTGTTTTATGAGTGCTTTAAAATTCTCACAAGAGTTTTATGGAGGAAAATGTGACTCAGGAACACAAACCCATAGCTAAAGGGAGTATCAAGCTTTAATTACAACTTTCTTGCTATGTATAAGAGGTCAATCTATCTTATGGAAAGTTGGGAATAAAAATAACCATTAAATCTTAGGCGAAGAGTAACAGAAGAGGGAGGGAAGAGGAAGAGAGCATGTATTTACAGAGCAAGATGTTCCTTGTTGATATGAAATTCAGCTGTGAAAATGAAGTGGGGACATAAAGCACCATCTTTATCATGTCAGAACCTTGATTTGTCATGGATATGAGAATTCTTTGAATTATCAATGTTTCTTCATCACACCTAGCACTAGCCTCATGCATTAATTGCTGTGTTGTTTGTTCCATGTGCTGATATCTACAACAACAAAAAAAGCACAAATACATTTTGTGTGTGTGTGTTAAGGCGCTTTTGTGCGGAACAAGTGTAAATATTTACTTGTACAGGGGAGTGTATGTGTAATAAAATACATACTGCTGTGGATATATTCATAGAATACTTTTTATTCTGTGATACAGCTTTATAGACATATTAATAGAATATATCTAGATCTGTGAGCAAATAGCTGTCTATATGTCCTTGCTTGAAGTTCTGCTCCCAGGAAAGTCGTGCACGGTCTGGGAGTTGTCTCTGGCCGGGGCTGAGCGCTGGGGGGCAGCGCTGGCCCGCGGCTGTCCCGCTGGAACCTCCCGCGCTGGAAAAGCTCGTGCGCTTGGAGCGCTAACAGGGCTCCGAGGGGCTCCCTGTATCTGCAGGACAGGCAAACGCAGCCCTGGATAGATGCCCTGCATGCTTCACCCTCTTTTTTATTTTAAAGGCGTCATCCCATTTTCCGTGTGCATCCCTCATGCACTCTAGCCTGTTAGTGGAGCAGGGGGAGCTCGGAAGCTCTGTGCAGGACTGTGAGCAGTTCTGAGCCAAATCGTCTTCACAGCCCATTTTTGCCGAGTTATATCTCTGCCAGGAGACGATGGGACTCGTGGAATCACAGAAGTCCAGTCCCGCAGGCGCCCTAGAAGGCCTGGAGTGTGTGGATTGCACACACAGAAAAGGAAAAGTCAGAGGGATCAGTCTGGCTGTCCCAGGCAGTAAAAGATTTGTCTATGTCCAGTTGTTTACAGGAAATGTGTCATTCTTGTATGTCTAAAGAAATACAGTGATTAGTTTTGTGCTTCTTCATGCTTCATCTTTATATGTCTAGCAGCCCAGTGAATGCTAGAGAGATCCACTTCCTTCTGCTGGATTTGAAAAAGTAGTTTATTACAGGAAGCTGCACATTATGCTCTCATGGAAATTTTTCCCCCCCTCATACCACTATTTTTTTCCATTAATTCTAAGTGAAACCTATAGCTCTTCTCTGACTATGTGAAGCATTAGCTAAAGTGACAGAAAATGTATCCCATATAAAGGAAATTGTTGATCATCAGTGAAATGAAAGTCCATTCTAAAAAAAGCTAAATATTTAGTGAATGCTGTTCCTGACATGAATCTTTTAGCTGTTCTGGGACAAGAGGACAGCAAGCAGTAGTATATGTGCTCTGTATAACTCTATATGGCATCCAGGTTTTTTCTGTCACTAAGGTGGCTCAGATTCTTCAGGAAACACAGTATTTTTTTAAATTGCCTCTATCAATTATTGTCTTCATTGATGACTTTGGTTTGTATCACTGGGAAATGATAATTTTTTCTTATCTGCTGTCTTGTTGCTTTCTTTCTCTAGAATGCCTCATGGAATCAGATTCCTTGAGCCTCTATTTGCTAACAAAGCATGGTGATTGCTTATGGGATTCATTTGTCTGGGTAAAGATTGCTCACAGTGCTGAGATCACTGTGATCAAACCATTTCTGTGTGGGTTTCTTGCATTGTGATAAATAACATCTCTCACTCCTCTGAATTTTTAAATGTAGTTTTTATTCCAAAGTGAAAAAAAATGATGCTGTGAAAAGTGCATTTACTTATTTTATTTTCTAATGGAAGAAGTATATAGTCCTTGTTTATTTTTAGGGCAATAAAACCACAAAACCAAGTGGTGAGTGTTTCCTTTGGTTTAGCAATAATGATAATATCTGGTTCCAACATCATGCTGTTGGATAATATTATTTCCATTTCATACGTGGGGATCTAAGTACAGCAAAGTAAAATGAATTCCTGGAAAACACCCAAGAAGCACATGGCAGAAGCTGGAAAACAATCAAGTATTCTCAGTGCTAGTCATCTGCTTTGTGCACAATGGTTCTCCTTCACTAAAACTGGAAGGATTTTCTTGAGAATGAGGAGGTCAAGCACTGTGTGAGAGGCATTTAGAGTCTAATCCAACTAGCTGAGAAAGAGTCCAACAATCTGTGCTTTTTGAAATGTAATTAACTTAAACATTTTACCAAAGATAATTCTATATAATGGGGGAAAAGAGGGACTTGAAGATGAGAAGTTAAAGGAAGGAAGAAATATAAGTAAAAAAGGGAAACTGCTGTTACTGTATTGCTATAACTAACCTGTTCTAAGGGTTTGTAGGCTTAATATAACTAACCTGTCAAGGCTTCCTTGGCCTATCAGAAGAACAGGTAGTTCTGACTAAAATACATTTTATAGGTACCTGCAGTTACAGATTGTCTTTGCTCTTCACTTCCATAGTATACAGAAAGATATTCTGTCCCATGAGCCCCTGCTGTGGGTGGTTCCTCAGCCAGAGTGTGTTCTGAAAGCTGAAAGACCCTTTTTACAGGTGCCATAAGGCACACACTTATCAGCCATGACCAAATACCACTTCTGTTCCTGGCCAGTTACATTTTTCCTTCGAATCTACAAGCCTGGCAAAGTGCCTAGTGATGCTGAAACTGCTTCTTATAGAACATCAAACCTCCCTCTTTGGACAGCAGAAAACAAACTTGCTCTGTCAGACTGGAAATAAAAATCTCTCTTCTTCCATTATCCTACTCTGATCTGGTGCCAATAGGTCACAGCAAAGGTGGTTGTCATGGTGGTGCTCATGCATCCATCATGCACTTTTCTTGTCCACCTCCCCTTGTGATTCAGCATAGTATTCTCCAGGACCACTAGCCCACCCTTTTTTATAGCCATGCAATAATTTTTCAGGGGTGCCAGTATTCGCTATGACACTTCATGTTCATGTTATCTTAGGCCAGGCTAATCTGCCTTTCTGTTCACCATGAGGCGCTTGCTCTGAGCATCCTGTAATCCCCATACTGTTCCAGGAATAGACAGCCAGCTTTATTCAAATGGAATTTCTACCTGTCTGTGGGTTGATTTTTTTTTGGCATGGGCACTCTGATCAAAACAATAAGAGTCTGAAAAGTGTTTCATATTATGATTTGGCCTTAATTCTTTTGAGAAAGAAATGAATGCTTCTCCAAAGAAGTACTTGCTTGAAGGCAACAAAGCTTCAATATTGTTCTGGGACTACTAAAAAATATTAGCACTTCCATCTTGTGATCCTTCAGAAAGTAAAAAAATATGCCAGTTCTGGTGGGATTTAACAGTCAACTGGTTAACAAGTAAAATACTGATTAAC
The DNA here is from genome assembly GCA_013401135.1 of Cettia cetti. Classification (NCBI taxonomy): domain Eukaryota; kingdom Metazoa; phylum Chordata; class Aves; order Passeriformes; family Sylviidae; genus Cettia; species Cettia cetti. The sequence goes on along the minus strand of VZUI01088401.1, from coordinate 26,490 downwards.
CTTGGATAACACACTATGCCTGTCCACTGAGAGAATATGTAAAAGAGAAACTGAAATTTTGTTTCCTTCTCATTGCTGTGATTAAAGTTGGGAGGTATCGTTTGTTGTATTAGAGGCCTCCATTCCTTTCCTGTAATAGGTCATGTCATAAAGAAGATTTTAGTAAATGGAAACTCTCCAGTATTCCAGGACATTACAAGATGCTGCTCAAAGATGTGCATGAGACATTGAAGGCAAGAAGCAGGCATTTCTAAAATTATTTCCTTTTGGAACAGTTCTTATCTATATTGTTATGGCCCATGTGCAAAACTGGCAAGACTAAAGACAAGTATTTTTCGAATGGGCTTAGGTTGGGACACAGTTGATTGGCTGTGCTCAGGCAACCAGGAAGTCTGCTGGTTAATACTGGTGTGATTTAGTGACAGGGAATGGAAGAGAAGGGCTGCCCTGTGGTCTTACATGCTGGAAATACATGGTAATGTTTGTGAATTACTAATTGGAAAGGTATGTGCTGCTTTTCCAGGAAAATTGAGCTAGAGATCTATTGTAGTTATTTCTGGTGATCACATGGATTTGCTGGTTTCCTTGCAAAATATTATTATTTAAGAATGTAAAAAGATGGCTGTTCTGGTCATTTTAGGAATAATTTGTTCTTTACAATTTCAGTGTTATGTTTCCTATAAGCCTTTATTTTGACTGTAAAAATGTAGTTGGAAAATAACGTTAGTCCCTTTGGTTTTTTCAATATTTCAAGCATTATTCAGCTCTAATAAAATCCTATAATTTATAAATATTTTGAACAACCATGGTTGCATAGGGAAAAAGAATCTCAAGTTCTTAAAGGCACAGTAAAGGGAGGTGTGTGAAGGTTTGACAGATGACCTGTCTGATAGCAGCTTGAATGTGACTTTTTGAAGGTATAAACCAGTGCCAATGTAAGTATTCTTGGTTTTAGTTAGTCAGTGTACATACAAAATCTTAGTCTTAACTATTTAAATCAAAATATTGCAAACAGAGTTTTTAACTTTAGAAGGAAGGTTTTACATCGTGTTTGATGAAGGAAGAGAAACTGAGGGCTAGAGCTGAGAGAAAACACTGCAAAGCAAGGGGTGGAAGCAGGGAGGTGAGGGGAGGGAATTGTGCCTGGCAGAAGTCAGTAAAGACGACTTTGACATTGCCACTCAGAGGAGCAGGGTGCTCAGAGGCTTATTTTATGTGTAGGTGCACTAACACACTGAGCCTGGGTGGAACAGCAAGGCTGGAGGTCCTCATGCAGTCAGGAGGATGTGTATGGACAGATTGTGCAGTGTCATAAGAGTGCTCTCATGCCTCTTTCAAAACAGATTTTTGAGCTGGTTAAGCATGTCCAGGACCTATGGCTGTGTTGGGTTAGTTTGCAGATGGTGAGGATGCAAGCATTGTTTAAAGCCCTTTCTCCCTGTCTCAACTTCTAATACAGCACTGATTTCGTCCAAGGAATCTACTGGATTTCATCCAGATTTCCCTTGTTATTAGGGCTGTATTCACTGGAGTTCAAATAACAATGAAATGTGAACTGGTTTTGTCAATCTGGCTTTTCTTTAGGTCTCAGACCTCTCTGCCTGGTTACACTCCTATAATAAAGAGCCTTTTCCAAAAATGATGCAATCACAGGTCTGGCAAGCCAGAATGCTGCTAAAATCAGTGCATGTAGGAAATAGATCTCAGAATGGCAAAATTGCTGGCTCTTGTTCTGTGTCAAAGATCCAGGAGTGGAGAGCTGTGGTATTTTGCACTGATTTCAATCACTGTGGTTGTTGGTTTACGTGCTCAAACCTTTTCATCCAGAATTTTCCCCAGAGCAGCTGTTGCCTTTGGTGAAGCCTAAATATGTTCTGGCCCCCTGCTCTGGGCTAGCTTGGAGAGAAAGCAGCCAAAGTAACAACTCCAGTCCAAGCTCAAGGAAGCCTCCTTCTAAACAACACCAAGAAGCACAGCTCATTTGGAGGACAGAAAAAAACCAACTTTTTTGTTACTCAAGTACCAGTTCTGATCAACCAGTTAAGGAATATTTGGTGGTGCTTCAACTTCTCCTACCTACTAGTGACCAAGCCCCAGGTCAATTCTAGGGCAACTCTAGAGAAGTGTTACAGAGCTCAGTCTCCTTATGCCCCCATGTAGATGCTGAGATGTGTGGGATGTGTGCTTGTGATGGTGTGTGAAGGCAGTGACCAACTGCCTGGAGGAAGAGGTGAAAAAAGTTAATATGAGCAATGTGAGCTGGGGTGACAGCTGCTTTCCGAGCACTCTCTGAATGTCCTGTGAGAGTGTCTGAGCATTTGCAGGGTGTTCACATCCTCTTTCCTCTCCAACCAGCTTGCTAACTTGTTCAGAGCACTGACATCATGTTACAAAACTGACTCTTGGGAACATTCAAGTTTGTGGAAATATCCTTAAATTCTCCTTCCCAACCAGAATATTCCAAACCTAATATCTGCTCTTTTTCTGCCCAGTGTGTTTGGGGGTTTTTGGAAAGTTGGTTATTGGTTTTGTTTTGTATTTCTGGTACTTGTATGGTCTGAAGCAATGTAAAAAAAAGCTGCTTATTTGAATACCAAAATTTTGAGAGTGGTCTGATATTCACAGAATTAATTATGGCCTTTATAGAGTCTGAGGCATTAGTTAGAAGTCAGGGGGTTGCAGGTAATTGGTGTTCTATGGACTGCCAAGAACTTACTGGTGGGTTTCAGCAGTGGATAATTTTTAGCAACTTCTAAAGGGATTAAATTGGCAGAGAAGCAGCATGGATTGATGTGAGGGGTTTTTTCTTTTTTTAGACCATGTGAAATGGTGCCTTGGTAGAAGAAACAAAGGCTGTAACAATTTCTTTGACAAAGTACAACATGTTCATGGTCACCAGCATACTGCTTTTTTAGTCTAAAAACTCCTGTCCACACATGCTTGTCTATTGAGCAGATTCTGATCAGGCAAATAAACTTCTAAAGTGTATATAATTTGTATAGAACTGGGGAGGGTATTTGGAGAGGAACTAGGGATAGAATAGGGTTAATCTTAGAAGGGTTTTCTAGAAAACTGGATTTTTGAGGGTTTTTTGGAAGCTGAGAGTGCCAGAGGAAATGATGCAAAACAACCTCTCGTTGTTCTGTGGGAGGCTGGGCATACTGGCTGCCTCTGGTGTCCAGTCATGGGGAGCCCACGGGGGTCTGTGTCTGGGACCTTCTGCTCTAAAGGCTGCAGAACCTGCCAGCAGGCAGCAACTATTCTAAAGTTAGAGGGATCTGTCTGACCAGGGATGTTTTCTTGCAAGATAAGTCAGCATGGGATTTGCCTCTTGTCCTTCTTCTTTCCAAGTTTTGATTGTTCTACTAATTAGTACAATGAAGGCTGATATGTTGCTCTATTCTATGCATTTATTTCTAGCATCATCTGCTTGCTGTACAAAAGCTGAAAGGGCAAGAAAACCTCTAATGGAAAGATGGGTTTGAGTTGATGGTCAGGAGATTTTCTGGGTTCTAAAAATGTTTTGCTTCATGGTTTTGACCAGAGTATTTCAGCATGGGGGAAAAAAAGAGATGTTGTTTTTACATAGCAGCAACGGTGATAATGTAGTGTTGCTATCTCGAAGTATCATGTTTAGTGGGAGTCCAGGTGGGAAATCTGCTGTGCAAACATCCTGCCAAAAAAATCCTCAAGCCCCCCAGAAAGCTTCCCTGCTTTCAGAAGTTTCCAGTTCAAATAACTAAGACAGAAAGGAAAGCAGTCATTGAAGTGCCTTGGAATTGCTGTATGTAGGAGAAAGTTTGCTTAAGCTATATACCAATCTATCTCTTAAATGGCTAGAAAAATATAGAACCTATAAACATGTATAAATCTATCCTTTCCGTGTTTATGGGGCCTTTCTATGACCTGAGAATACTTTTCCATCAAAACAGACTGCACTAGGGTGAGCATCCAGTTACAACACCTGTGTCCAAAGAGCTTGTAAAAACAACATTTCCTCATTCAGTTAGTGTTGGATATGGCTGATGAAACTGATAAGGGACCTCTATGTCCAAGGAATAGGAATGGCTCTTCTATAGGAACATTTCCTGTATGGAGAAGAAAGAAAAAGTATAAAACTGAGTTGCTGCTACAGAAGTACTATTATTTCTGTTGTTTTATTGTATTTACCAGGAGTTGTCCTCAATATGAAAGGATAGAATTGTGTGGGCTCTAAAATGATAGTCAAAATTCAAGCAAAAGGCTAAGAATTATTTTGTTGCCCTTTCTTTTTGGTAAATGTAAGGTTGCTTTCTCAGTCATTGTGACATGTTGGTGCGTTTTTAACAATTCTTGTCTGCTCTTAAGTTGGTTTGGGGGTAAGCAATCCAGCATTGTGGATATGCTGGCTCTGGTATTCAAGCACAAACAGAGAACTGTTCATAATCCTCTTCAATAGTTCCATCCTCCTCAGCATGGAGAGAAAGTATTCTAGACAATAGCTTCTGTATTCTGTAAACACATCAAAGGTCATAAAAATATACAGTGCTAACATTAGCTCTGGCTCTTCAGCCCTTGCTACCCTCATTTGACCCCACATAGGGTAAAAAGGTGAATGAATAGCAGTCTTCAGCCTGAGCAATGAGGAAAAAGTGAGTTTGAGCACTTCTGTTGCAGAAAAAACATTTTCTCTGTTGGTGTTACTGGCTTTGGAGAGTTCTGTTTGCTTTTTTTGTTTCTCCATCCTGCCAACACTGAGGACAGTTGCCTAGAGTTTTACTTGAGTGGTCAGAAAAAAGTCTTCTGTTACCTGTGATTAGATACAGATGTTTTACCCCTTGGTTAAAGTTTGCTTGCTCTGCTTTCTGGGGTCATTCACTTGACTGCATAAGTGGCAAACATAGCAAGAATGGAGCATTTAGCAGAGTCTAAACTTTTAATGGATCAGGCTTGCCCTTTCCCACTCTGATAGGTTTTTATTGTATGGGTTTTATTCTGTAAAAGTAATGAAAGAAATCTGTGCTCTCTTTGAAATATTTGATGAGCTCTTTCACGAGAGGCATTAAGTTACATGTCAACAAACTGAAATCAGGACTGTAAAACTCAGCTTAGTTTTCTTGTAGTATTTACTGGTTTCCAGGCTCTGTGTATCTGTCAAGCCTGGCAAGGCAGTGGGGACATCTGTTTCTGCAAATGAGCAGAAGGTGTGTTTCATATGATAGTATCATATTTTTGCTGTAAGAACTTTCAAGACATAGCTTCTGTGTTTAAGGTTGGTGGCAAACAGTGTGGAAAAATATGGAAAGCTACTCCTGCTGTTAAGTTACACCCCTTCCTCTCCTTTCTCTCCTCTCCTTTCCTCTTCTTGTTAGAAGTATCTTACCTACCCTCTTAAAGAACAGGTAACATTAAGGTGCTAACTTGCCCCGACCTATGTAAAAGGATTTGGAGTTCCATAACCTTGCTGTAAGTTGATGTGCCCAAGTGAGCTATTGGAAAGAGCTGAATTCAAAATTGGCAACTAGCACTTTAAACCCTTGATTTCAGTTACTTGTTTGGAAATGTATGGTCTGGCATCTACTGTTTTATTTAGATTTGAAAAGTTTGTCTTTTAAATCTTGTTTCCTCTGCATGGCTCCTGAGGATGCCATCCTGACCCTATTGCAGCCAACAATAAAACTCTTATTTGACATTAGAAACACCAGGATTGGACTCGCAGTGCTCTGCATATTGCTTGCACTCAGCTTCTCAGCTTTTCAAAAGGTTGGTCTTACTAGAACAAATCTGAAAAGTCAACAGGTTTGGGGACCTCTTGCCTCAGCAGGTACCTGGAGTTCCAGGGCCATAATTTAGGCAGTGGCTTAACCGCAGAGCTGCAGTCCAGGGCAATGGCCACAAAACTGCATTCCTCTCTAGGGCAGCAGCACTTTTAGACCATTTCCTCCTTGCATGGAGCTGGGGATCCTTGGGTGCTCCAGAACCTATGGGAGGGTGAATGTTGGTACCATCCAGGCTGCTGCATTACTGGAGCTGATGGCACAATGGGCAGTGGTGTTGTATTGTATGAGCACTTTTGCTAGCAAACAGCGCCATTCTGCCCCATCTTGTGTATTCCTTGCACCTCAAGGAGTCACAGAGAAAGAATCTTTGCTTAGGCTGTGTTAAACATTGCAGAATCTCATCTCTTGTATTTGGCCAGGTACTTCTTTTATATAAGCCTTGCAGTCTTTTTAGTCCACCTCTGTGCCTCCAACTTCCTTCTTAATTCTGTCTTTGCTTTTGGACTGACTTGAAATCCAAGGTCATCCTATACTGGTGTTGTTATTTAAAGATGCAACTCCCCATGCCCTTAAAATTCTTTTAATTCTTTAGTTTTGCACTAAAAGCAGTAATAGCTTAGAAAGAAAAACAAAAAGAGAGCACTTCATGTAATCCAAACTTCAGCTCCCCTAATCATTTGCTCTGCTTCCACAGCTTGTGATGTCAACACAAGTCTTGAAGATTAAGAACTCATATCAAGTTTTACTGGCTGGTTTAGTTACTCTACTGGGAAATGTTGCTTTTCTCTCTGCCAAGTCCCCTCTTCTCTTTGCCAAGTAAAATCTTAGGAAGTTTAATAAATAAATAAATAAATAAATAAAGTCTGAAGAAAAGGTTTCTACTGAAATGAAACTGATATGGGCCTCCAGAGCAGGCTGTACAGTCTTCTGGCCAGGATTTGTCAGCTACTACCTGCCCACTGCCAGGAGTTCTGCTGCATCCCATGGTACAGCCGCAGCCATCACTCCTGCTCCCTAATTTAGACTTGGACTTCAGATGCTCCTGGTCCTTGCCTAGCTGCTCTAGGTTTCCACTTTCTCCAAAGCTGGGATATCCTCAGGAATTTGCATTGTCTGTCCTCTCCCCACACCATCAAATAAGAAAATACAAGCTTGCTATCATGTGTCTCCTTGTGTACTCTTGGGCTTTAATGTTTTTAAATTACTGGGCCTGGGTGGAGAACTTGATTTCTCTGAATTCTCTAAGTAAATCTGAATTTTCGAAGATCTAAAAATGAGATTGTGATGAAGTATAATGCAGAATGGAAGCAGTGGTGTGTTTTTACTTATAATGTGTTTACATACATCCAACACAAGGGATGGCATTGTCAAAATACAAACTTTTCTTGAAAGTCCTTCTAATGTGGTGAAAAAGAGACCCAACCCTTGCTCTCATCTGCACTCAGCCACGCTGTGGTCAGCAAGTGAGGAAGCTCAGTCTGGATGTGTTTTAACAGTGGCATCAAATCTTACACCTCTGTTGTGCACTCACTACTAATCTCACACATTCCTTGTTATCTGCTTGTTTCAATACTTCAGGACAAAAACTGTGCCTTTTGGGGATTAAAACACCTAAGAGGAAGGACAAATTTAAGGAGTGATTGGGAGTAAAGGGTCCTGGGATGGGTTTCTGCTTTCTCTCTCTGATCAGGCACTGGCTGCCGCTCATGGAGGGGCAGAGCCTTCATTCCCTCTTGTATTTGCATCAGATAAGGCAGTAATTTCTGACCTAAGTTTTCCATGGGAGCAAACTTTCACTTCATTAACACTGGCGTCATTAGTGGGATGGGGTAATTCACCGTGTGATCCAGACCCAGCTGCGACCTGCATGGAGCCATCCAGTGGCAGTGCTAATTAGTGTCTTAGTGCCACGTGAACATTTCTCCGCAGTCCCTTTGGCTGAGGTCACGACTAATTTCGCATGAATCACTAAGCAGCCATTGCCTGGTAACTAATTTTGACCTCTAACTGCTTCGGCAAGACCTCCAACCCTGCTGCTGAGGATAAATGACATCCTGTTGTTATCTGTCCTCTGGGCAGCTGCTAAATTCCCACAGCAGCTTTGGTTTGCCCTCCCTGTGGAAGGATAGCGCTCCAGGCATTGCAGCATGTCCCTGAAATGAATGTGAATAGCGACTGTGATTAGGGGCTGGCAGAGCAGAGATCCATCAGGCCGTGGTGACACAAGCTGAAGCTGGATCCTGGAAATATTTCTTCCTTTTAGGTCTAGTTTTTGGATGAAGGGGGAGAGCAGCAGAAGTGCTGAGGCAGGGCTAACACAGAGATACACAAGCCAACACTCCATGCATTCAGTTCTGCCTCCCGTCATTTGGTGTGGTCGTGCAATTTACAGCTTTGTGCACAGCACTGCGAGAAGCTGCAGGGGAAATACCTATAGTGAGGATTGTTTGGAAATGCAGGGGAGGAGAGTAGTGTGTTTTGGCAGGGGTGCAGACTGAGTTTACCCAGGAGATGTAGGAAAGCTAATTTAAACTCTGATGAGCTGTGTTTTGTAGCTGACCAAGATCTTGGCGTTAGTGGAGTTAAGTGAGCTGGTACCTACAATGAGAAAGTACCTTCTTGCCAGGAGTCCAGAATGTGCTCTAGTCTTGTTAAACTATAGCTTGGTGTCTATCCTCCAGGGTCTTGTAGCTGTTTTCCTAGTGTTTACTATATTAGACAATTGAGGCAGCCCCTGTTGCCTCAAGAACAAGCCCTGTGTGACCAGAGTGAGCTTTAGTGTGTGCAAGCATGTCCTGAGAGCATGTTGTGATTGCCAGTCTGTCACTGAAACCTGCCACCAGAGTCATCTTTATCTGACCTATTGGCAATGGCTAAGCTAAATGCTATCTTCATTAAACTTTTGGGAAGTTTGGGAATACATCAAGAAGAATAATGAACAACCTTTTATTGGAAGAAAATCAATCAAACAAAACTCTCAAACCACCCAGGCTTAAAAAAAAATGCCCCCCAAGCCCAGTGTTAGTACAGAAATAAAAATTGCTCCCCTGGCACTGGTTCTTAAACATAATTGTTGTTACAAGTGGTCTCAATTAGGCCATATTCTGAATGCCTGCTTTTGAAATTTTCCCTGAGGATATAGTCTCTATGCTGGTGGAGTTTTGGTGGTGGGGTATTTTTTTTTTTCCTCAGGTGTTTAGCTTGCCTTTCCCCATGAGAAATCATCCCTTTTCCACAGAAAGCTTCAGAATTGCAGTAGGCAATTCAGTAGTAAGTCAAGGGAAGAAAATTAGGCAACTGGAAATTCATAGTATCTTTTACAGACGGATTATCGTGTAAAGATATCCACACAGTTCAGTAAGTCTGGATATCTAACATTCAGGCTGTCAGGTTTCAGCTATGGGACTGTGCTTTACCCTGAGGTAGATGTTTATCTACTGATAAAATGAGATGTGTGGGTTTGCACCTTTGCAAACCGTGAAGCAGAAAACCAAAGCCCTTGACCATTTGCAGTCAGCAAAACTCTTCATAAGGGACTTATTCTGTGATTCAGGATATATTTCAGTTTCTGTTCATGCCTGACCTGCTTAAAATATTTTTCTGTATTTTGCTAAAATTGTGCTCTGTCCTTTTCTTTACAAGCATCACTGTATACCATTTAAAAATTCCAAATTGATTAAGTCTAGTGAAGGATGAAATGATCCCTATTTGTGTGTGTTTTTCTGTAGCACTGCTAACAAAAGCTATGTAAATGTAACACACGATCGCTGTTTATGGTAGATTAAGCTTGTTCAGCTTTTGTCAGTAATGTACCCAGCTTGCAAGTAAAATAAAAGGATTTTGTGATGGGGTTGTTTTTGTGATTTGTGTTAATAATTAACCTAATCTGACAAAAACTGTTGGGTAAAAATTGTTAGACTGGACAGATATGTGGCAGAAGGCTCCACACCAGGAAGAAGGTGACCTTTAGAAGTCAACAGCGAAGCCAGTATGTTAACTAGCAAGCAGCCTATCTAGATTTTTTTTTTTCAACGCTGAAATATAGTTTAAACTGCCTCTTTTCCTGTTGTCCCTGTCAGCAGTAAGGTCCCATTTGCAGACCCCTCCAAGAGCATAGCTCTGTGTGATAGAATGCAAACTATGTTATGTAAGCAAGTATTTATTATTACTATTATTTATTATTAGAGAATTTGTGGACCCTGGAAAGAAAGCTCTATAACAGCTTTGCCCATGGAATCACACTAAAATTTCTGTGTTTCTGGGCTAATTTCACTTCTGTTTTACCTGTGTAGTTTACTTTTAAGAGAGGTAAGCTTCATGTGAGAAAGGAAAGCTACAGTGGTCACTGTCTAGCAGGCTTGTGAGAGTAAACTTAGTGAGAAACCAGTTTGGATCTTGAAGCTGCAATGTGAGTAGAAAAGCAGACAGGGTGCTGTAACTGATGACACACAAAATGAGAGGAAAGGCAACATGTATGGAGGGACATCTTGGATTTTTTGGCATTTAACAAAATCTCCTTGACCTGCCCTTGCATTTTGCCCTTTGTATATAAAAACTAATAAAGAAAAGAAAAAAAACTTATGTTTTTCATTATCAAGGGCAGTGGAAAATCCGAAAAAAATTTCAGGACTACAAAAACAGGCCTGATGAAGTTAGTGGGTGGTCTGTGTTCACTGCAACATCTTCTCAAGTGTCTGGACATAGAATATGCTGTAATCACTGTCTCTTTATAAGCATATAACTGGGTGGGAAGGGAGTGGGGAAAGAGAAAAGTAACAAATGTTATTTACTGAGACTATATTTTCCTACCAGTACTGACTTAAAAAAAATTAAGATTTTTTTTTTCCAGAAAGGAAACATGAATCAGTGTCTTGCTAAGAATCGCATTGTTTATATTTTTGAATCACAGTCCAGCCTTTTGTGTCACTGAATTTAATTTCAGTTTTAATCTTGCTATTGTTTCTTATTCAAATGAAGATCATGTTAAAAACTTCGGTTCCTTTCAAAAATGCTAATCAACCCATGGGTACTTCATCTCCTTGTTGGCTAGAAGAGGCAGACTTTGCTGGCGTTTGGGTTTTGGGGAAATGCCTCCATATGTGGAGGCATTAATATGCATTTGCCACTGGTGAAGGAGACTTTTCAGATGCAGAGTGCTGGACACCAGGGGGCAAAGCTTTTTAATCTTTTTTTTCCTCTCTCTTTAAAGAAGAACAATGAAACTTTTTTTAAGAAAGCCATTTTGTATTTAGGGTGTCCGTCCAGGGCTGCCTTCACTTTCCCTGCATAACAAATACAGTACGGAGATCACTTTCCCGTGGCGGGGATGGCTGTCCTCCCGTGGGATCACTGAGCAGCTCCCTCCCCACTGCCCATGGGTGCCAGCCTCTGTGTAAGGTTATCTGAAGAGGCCTTTAGCAAACAGGTTTTAATCCGATTCTCAGCTTGTGAGACTTGTGCCTGCTCCTGAGCTTTAGTCTGGGTGCCTGTGCCGGACATCCCTCCCTGCAGTCATGGGACAACACCTGGTGATCGTCTCCCTCCTCCTCCTGCACGGGGAAAATCCCTCGTGCTGCAGGCTGGGGGACAGCACGGTATTTTCTGTCATACATGCAGTCTAATGTGAGAAGGAGGTACCATCCTGAAGTGCACCGTTTCTACACACCTGGGCATATGGGGCAACTTCTACTGCATGAAATCTTCAGTAGATAGTACCACGCTTGTAAATCTAATACCATGTTTCCAAACACCTGCTGTATTACATCACTCTCTACGTTATTGCTATGAACTTTTTTTGGCACTTTCTCAAGGAATTATTCCTTATTTTTCACTTTTTAACACAGCAAGCTGAACCGTGAAAAGTGAAATTGTACTGGGAGTATTTTTGTTCTAAGGCAATTGGGTAGTGCTCTGTATTGCTGATAGCTGAATCTGACTGCCTTGCAAAATCATCTGTAGGAAGTCCCTCAGACAATGTAATTTTGTTTCCTGTTTCTTCCAAAGCCAAGAGACAGAATCTTTTTATATCTGCATCTTCTGTACTCCTCTTTCCCTCGGTTTAGTGGATAAAGCTGAACTCAAGCAGAAAATCTGACTGCTTTACAGATGGGTGAGGTTTGTAGCAACTCTGACCTAATGCAGAAGCCAATTACATTATTAAGTTTCCTCCTATGATTGTTTTGTTCCTAACTGCTGCTACTGTGTGCCACCTCAGAGCTGATATAATTCAAGTCTCAGACACTTCTGTGCACTTTCCTGGTTGGGTTGGTTTTGATTTCAGCAGTGATAAAAGCCCTTTGATACACACCATGATGCAAAGCAACTTGCAGGAATATGCATTATGCTGCCCCTGGAGCTGAGCAAACCTCCCCATCAGTACCAAGGCCATGTCCCACTTCTGAGACCATTTTCCCTGGGGTGTTGCCAAAGATGCAGAAGCAGCTTCCAATTGCTTGGGACTACCTCGTATTATGTGAGGTATGTGTCTACAGCCCATGTCCTTGCATGTGTGCATTAGTCCTGCTGCTTCTGAGCGAGCTGTTTGCATGCACAAGTGCAGATATTTTCTGCCTGGACAGTTCTCCTTGGGAGAAAGCATAATGGGTGAGGGAGGAACAATCCATATTCTGGATGTGGAACAGAGGTTATTGCAAATGAATAAAAATAAATTTAATTTTAGGTGAACATTCCACTCTTTGTAAAGGTTAAATGCCTCTTATGTTATTGATATCACAGAGGATTTCAAAATTCAAATGCTTTTAAAGTGTATAAGTGAATTATGTGCTGTGTTTTATACCACACATTATATAACAGCTAATTCAATGTGTCACACAATTTCTCAGGACCAAACAAATGGATGTGAGGCTTTGTACATAAATCTCCTTTTACCATGTGCAGAGTATCATAGAGTTGTTTGGATTTTTGAGTTTTTTGTTCATTTGTTCTTTGTTTTGTCAATTTTTTTTTTTAACAAGGGGCGATCTGCCCTTTTTATATTAAGTTGCATGCAGCTTAAGTGTACCTTCTTCAGTTTCATGAAGGTGTCCTTTTTTGCATGATCTGTATCAGTACCCAGCCCTCTATATTACCAAAATGGGGCAAAAGAGTATTAAGATGAATGAAGACCAAAGAAAAACTATTTTTGCTGGACTCTACAGATCTTCCTTCTCTGCATGTTACGGACTATAAAAAATTGGGATTTATTTATAAAAAGTTTAGGTGGATTCAAATTCAAACTAGTATAAGTGCCAAAACTCTGGATTTAATTGTACGGTATATCCCTACAATTTATAGTAGGAGTTTAGTTAACTGTAGAATTAAATGACTTTGTTTTCCACTGCTGTGGGTCTCTATTGAATTTGGCACAAGTTCAAACGGCCTTGTAGCATCCAGCATTTGCTGGATCATAAAGCAAAGACCCTCCCTAGGAACACAAATGGAATTTCTTTCCACCACTGCAGTGAGATTAATGACAGTTTAGCAGGGTTTTTCTCCCCCTTTGTCCTGTAAATTTGAGCTGTATTCGACTGAACTGCTTTTTAAAGTAAACAAACTAAAACTCAGGCTGCCTAAGTTCTCCTGAGGCACCATTCAAGGGGCGGTGTTTTGCTCTCCCCACAAACCTTTCAAGGCACTGAATTTTGGGCAGGAGATGCTTATAGGATCAGGCACGCTGGCAGAGACTACTGGGGTTTGCAGTTGTAGGCAAAAGGGCTGCACATCAGCTGATGCTGCTGATGTGGTGATGGATTAGTGAACAGGGAAAGGTTTGCATTGTGCTAAAAATGGAAGGATTAGCAGATGCCCTTGTTGAGTCAGGCTAGAGGGAGGAGGATGAGGAGGACAGCAACATACTGTGACACTGGTCTGTATTAAATTACTATCAGCAGCCTTCTCTACCACTAATCTCCCTCCCCTTTCTTCAGTGAGAAAAGTCCTGGAGGTCTTCATATCAAAAAAAGAGCATTTTATTTATTCTTTCCCCTTTTTTATGCTTTTTCTCTGCTCCTTGCATTTTAACTTTCCAAATATTTTAATACAAAGTAATTTCCAGAGAGAAAAGAGTTAGAACTACTATCTTGACTGCAAAGGCAGATCCCAGCCTGAATTAACACCCAGAGATGGTTGTGCATATGTGTTTATTAAATGCAATAATAATGTGTGGCAAGACAGTGTATTCTCATTGAGATCTGTTCCTTCAACATGGGGTTTGAATTTAGATCCAACTCTAAAATTCACAAACTACAACATTTTCTTTTCATCTCTTCATCTCCACAAAAAAAAAAAAAAAAAAAAAAAAGTAAATTGGTTGCTTATGTTGATTTTTATCACGTAGTTTCTTAGGACCCCTGTTTTGATGCAGATCAGCAATTAAGAGCCTAATGTTTGGCACAAGACCTGTTTCACTAATGTCACCAACATCATCGCTGATGGGCTCTGGTGAGTGTTGAGAAGACTTCTCAGACACCTGCTGCCTTTTGCTCTTTGCTCTCCCCTTTGCTGAGGGCTGCCTCCCACTGAGATTCATCAAGAGGTCACCTGCTGATGACTGTGTTGGAAGGGGCTGGAGTTGAACCTTAAATAATTTCTGAGTAAGGCTCTGAGCTTCCTTCTTGGGATGTGAATGGGAGCAGCTGTGTGACTGTGTAAATCTCCCCTGCTTGCTCTGCACCAGCCTGCAGGCCCTGATCAGGTGGTGGGGTGTGCATTGTGGCTTGGACTTCCCAAATCTACTGCAGCTCCCAGGGCTGTGCTTATGTGCTTTACTGAGCTAGGCTACAGTCCCTTCAACTACTTCCAACACTTTTGAATGCTATTTGGCCAAAACGAATTGTACTCCACAAGGAAAGAGCTTTTCATCAACCTTTGATCTTAGCAGAGAGCTCAGTCTAATTGTTGGAGGTGAGTGGAATTCCCCTTTTCAGAGTTGCATTGCAGTCAGTGAAGCTTCTCTCTGATGGATGAATCTAAGGTTAAGGTTCCTCTGTAGAAATGAGGACTAAAACAAGGGGCTTAAGTTACCTGACTGTCGAGTGGTGAGACAATGCAGTGGCCAGGGACTCACAGGGCTCACTGTTTCTAACCACTGCAGCTCCTCACCAGGTCAGCAGAATACAGAGTGCTCATGAGGAAAGCAGCTTTGTTCAGAACGCAAAACTTCTACTAGGGGCAGCAAAATTTGGCTTGTAGTAACACAGGACAGTGATTTGTGGTATTTCTTAGAAGCAAGGAGCTTTGTGGATTAATATTGGTATTTTAGATCTAACTATAGACAGCTTTTAACAAAGAGAAACCACAAGATTGCTAAAATGTGTTGTATTTTGGTACAGCAGGACAAATTGATCTGGACAGCTTTGCATTAGCCAGGGTGCAACGTCTCTTCACACTTCAGATTTCTTTTAATTTAAGGAAAAACACAAACCTAAACTCAGGTGCTCAAATTCTCAAACTGAAGTACTTACATAAAAAGCTCTATATCATTAATTTCTTTTATGCTGTATGGGTCAAGTTCCTGAGAGTTCTTTAGAAAACAGGGCCATTTTCTTCAATGTCTCACTGTGAATTAAATGCTTAATTTGGGTTAATCCAGTTGAAAAACATTGTTTTGACAAGACAGCTTGCTCATGTGAAGAATTTTATTGATGGTCAAAGAAAGTAAAACAAGTTTTTTTGAAAATAATTTGATTTTTAAAAAATACTGCCGAGGAGAATGAAAAAATGTAAGTGCCATTCAAAACAGTTGATTCTTCTTGTTTGAAAGCAGAGTCTCCTTGCAGTTCTTGGGGGTATTTGCCATGTGGGGTCTGCTCAGCTACATCTCTTCTGAGCAAGGACAGAGAAACATTTGAAGATGAGTACTCCTGGTCTTTTGTTAGACTCATGATTTGCTGCTTTAGTTTGTGTCACATAATAATGTAGAATATTTGAGATCTCCAGTTGAAAGGAGAAAGAGGCACTGTACTTACATACACTGATTAGAGAAAATTATAAGAACTTGCCAAGTAGGAAAGCATTTCACCATTTTTCTTCTCAGAAAGTTACTTTAGATGTTAGGGCAGAAGGAGGCTAAGAAGAATTTGGCTATGTCTCACTTCCAAGTTTTTCTCCTCCTTTGGGGAAACAAATCCAATTTAAAAGCAGAAGTTAGAATAAAGAGAAGAGTTAACTTAATGCCTTACCTTTCTGTCCTTAGGCTACAATGATGAGTTTCCCCCCATCTCTAAACATTATTGTTGCATGAGGCTGTCATTGCAATGGGCACTGGTCAGAGCTGTAAAAGAAGTGCCTGAGAGAAAACCAAAATTAATTCTGCAAAACCACCAAATCCTAAAGTCTGAAGGGATCTCTGATATTCCCTAGTAAAAACTCTCATAAGAAGAGTAGGCCATGCCTTTATCCATCAGCCAAGGCTACTTCTGGACAAGACTTTGGCACCTTCTGTGTGGAGATCACGCTGGTACTCTGGGTGCTTGTGCCAGGCCTCCAACACCTTCCTTGAGAGGAAAGTAAGGAATTTCTACAACACATAGAGCAAACATGCACTCATTACTAGTATGTTCTCAACATCTTTATCTGCAGAGAGGAAGGTGGTGGAGAAATGACCTTTTTTTTGTTTTAAATCTCTAAAACACAAGAAGGTTTTGTGGCCTCAAAAAAAGGGTGAACTTTATTTGGAAAACTTATTAGCCTGTTCTCATTGGAATATACTTGGATATATAGCCATGTACTTGAAAATGTAACTCTTTTACATAGTAATATCACTGTGTTAATTTAATGTGTGAGGGCAAAGAACATGGTGAGAGTGTGAGGTTTTTCACACAGTACTCAGGAATGGCTCTTATTGTAGGCAAGGAATAAAACTCAGTCTTATCCATATTAAATAAATTTGCCACTTAAGCCAAAGTCCACAGAACCTTTTGAGGTACTAGAGTGGACATAATGTTAGGGCTACAAGACTCTGTTCAATGAGTCATTTAAATTAATCCACTTAGAAACCAAAAGAAAAGTCAGATATTGTAATTTCCTCAGAAAGAGAGGACAATCGTTGAGATCCCAAAGAGGTATGTGGAATTTCTATTGCACCCTGATATATGTAGTTTTCAGGAAGGTGACTTCAAGAATAAATTTGACAGAAGAACAACAAAAAAAAATCCTCCAGCTCTCATGATCAGTAATCTGAGTTGTTTGGAAGAGTGATGTGAGAAATCTTTACATAAGTTACTCATGGGTTCTCAAATTCATTCCTTTCTCTGTTATAGCTCAAACTGTTTTGTAAAGTACTCCTTTTTTTTTTTTGTTTTTGTTTTTTCTTTTAACAGCTCACAGCAGCTTAGCATACCTCCCTCCCTTCCCAAGAACAATAAATTTCTTTCTCCCTGTTCAGAAATAGCAAGGGAAAGCATCCACTCCGGATTTGCACAAGCTCCTCCCTGTGCTCTGGCAGTTCCTCTGCCAGGCTGTGGGAGCAGCTGTTGCCAGCCTCCATGCAGATGGCTGCATCCAGCTGGTGTCTGAGTACGTCAGGAGCTTACGCTAAGATTAATCACTTTCTAACATTAATCACTTTCTACCCCTTTAAAATTCTGCAGAGAATTGTGCTGAATCCTGCTTCCACAGCAAGCATGGGCTCAGTATGGCCTTCAGCTGGGCTGGTAGAACAGTGACATGGTTTCTCTAGGGCAGGAGGGACTCCCTGAACACCTGAGTATTTGGGGTACTCTGTGATCTGTGTCCCTTAGGCTTGTTTTGGCTGCCAGTGCCTTTTAAACAGCTCGAGTGCTTGTGCTGTACTGCTGAAAATGCTCATGATATCTTGCATTTCTGCTGACTTCAATGCAAAACTGGACTTTTAAGCAAGTAAAAGGCTATGCTAACATCTACATTTTATTTCAATTATATTCCTGTATTATTTCAAGAAGAGTTTGAATTATTTTGACAGAGCCTGAGATCTATCTGCTGCAAGAAATGCTGAAGATTCCCTGGTGTCATTTTATAAATCCTCAAGGTCATCTAAGAAAATATTCTATATTTCTGCATTCTAGAAAGTTTAGATATGATCTTTTTGAAAAATTGTACTTGTGCACAGCCCAGGCACCAAAGCTGTTGGGATTTTATGAAATTTTATTTCACTTTCAGAAACATAATTTTGAACAATCTTCTTCAATGGATTGATAGCAACAAATTAAATTCTCAGCAATGGATCTCAATTTCTTCTGCATACAGGTGCTACCTGCTAGGATTGCTAGGACATTGTGAACACAAAAGGCCAATTTCTTTGTCAGGAAACAACTTTTCCTGAATAATTTATAGCTAAACTCATAGCTGAACAAAGTATGAATCTTCCATTTAGTTTCAATGATAGTGAGTCACTTCCCTTCCTTTTGTCGGTCATTCAACAGCAAAAGATAAGAAGATATCTTTAACTCCATGAAGTTTCCATTTTTTATTAAATGGGCTTGTGCTTGCCAGTGATCTTTCAGCATTAACGCTGGACGTGACTCCTGTCTCATGGCACTCTTGAGATTTTAAATTTGAGCTAAAGTATCTCCAATACATAATAAAACATAATTTGAAAATAAATACATTTTACAATAAACCTAACTATGTAGATCTCATATCATCCAAAAGACTTGCTTTTGCTTTAGCTGATAAAGGTACAGCAGTGATGTATGTGCATAAGATTTCCATATGAGATAAGCATGTCTAAGTCCACTTTGTTCTCCTGTAGGTGGATCACACCCCTATCATTCAAAGCCTCACTTTCCTTCTTCAGATAAATGTATTCTGCAGTTACCAATAATTGAGTACTTTACTCCCAGGCAAAGGGAAGTGGGGGAAGAGAATCACTGAGAAGTTCTGAAAACCCTCACAATCTGTGGGCCCTTGAACAGACTCACAGATGTCATTCAGTCAAGTGCCACAGTACAGTGCCACAAAGGTGATGAATTTTTAAAGTGAGGTTAAAAAATCTTCAGGAGAATGGCAGAAGGTACGACACCTCTGACGATAACACCAAGCCTTCATTTTACTGACTTTTGACAACCAGCTGTGGGGGCATTTGAATCTCCCAGCTCTGAACAGCCTCCTTTGAAACACAAGAAAAGAGTAGTGTTTGCACAGGATACTTGGCCTTGTCTTGCATTGCCTTTCACTTGTCTTTCAGAAAGCTCTGGACAAGCCCAGCTCTGGGCTTCCCACATCCAGCCCCCTGTATTTGCCACGCACGTAAAATCACAGAATCATTACAGTTGGATAAGACCTCTAAGCCCACTGAGTCCAGCCATTAACCTAGCACCACCTTGTTCACCCTTTCCCCAAGTGTCACATCCACGTGCCTTTTGAGCACTTCCCTGGGCAACCTCTTCCAATGCCTGATCACCCTTTCAGTCAGAAGTATTTCCTGATATCCAATCTAAACCTTCCCTGGCACAACTTGAAGCCATTTCCCATTTCCTCTGGTCTGGTCACTTGTTACTTGGGAGAAGCAATCAACTCCAACCTGGCTACAGCTTTCTTTCAGGTACTGTAGATAGTGATAAGGTCTCTCTTGAGCTCCTTTTCTCCAGGCTAAACAACTCCAGCTCCCTCAGCTGCTCCTCAAAGGACTTGGGTTCCAGACTCTTCACCAACTTCCTTTCTCTTCTCTGAACATTCTCCAGTGCCCAAAACTGAACACAGACTTTGAGATGTGGGCTCTCTATTGCTACATACAAGGGAATGAAAGACTACATGGTTTCCTTGTGTTATGCTCATGCAAAAATGATCACACCAAGCTTGACGGATTCTCTGCTCTGCAAGAAAGTTTCCTCTAGAAAACATATCCTACTCATGCCTATGGGATAGGCACACGTTGAAAAGCTTTTTTCTAGTTTGGGACCATGGAAGGAGTGCAAGCAGATTTTGCCTTGTCTGGCTGAAATGTGCAATAAGTGTACTTTAGATAAAGATTTGGGAAGACAGATGAAAGAACAGCAGAGAAAGAAAACACAACAAATATGCTAGGGACCTCATAGAGTTTGTGATCCCCTCCAACTATAACAAAAGAAATCATCTTTATTTTTGTGCATCTGTGGTTAGAATTAAAGGAGCCTTTGATAGGAGTCAGGCTAAACTGAAGCTAGATATACCAGCTGCTTCATCAAAAGGCAGCACATTAATGCTTTTTGTTTATTAAAATGTGCCATTGATACATGAAGTAGACAAATGTTAAACAAGAAGTCTGTATTATAAATACAAAAAGAAGTGTGCAGCTTTAAATGTTACCAAAGACTCAAAGCTGGAGATTGTTCTCTACTTGTACTAATGATATGTCTCAGCACTGACATCCTTTCAAGAGAGCTTACTTCAAATGCTGCTTGGGATCTGGAGATGGTAGCTAGCTCTAGTGAGCAATGCTACTGCAGGAATCTGGCTTGGAGTCAGGTATGCAGGAACTTAAGACTGTTTATCCAAAAGCTTGAATCACCCTCACTTGTGCATCTGAGCAGTCTTGGCTGGCAATCAATCAGGAAAGCAGAATTCTTCATCAGCACAATGCTAGAGGCAGGGATGTGTTTTATGGATAGGGAGGATGCAAGATGTCATTGCTGAACTGGGAGGAAAGGAAGTTGTTGCTATGATGAAGGAATAGAAACAATTTGTCTTTGAAGATAACAGCATGACTGTGAACCTAGACATGTCTCCAACCTGGGAAATGCTGTAGTTGCCCTTCTGGTAGCTTTATTAGTTTATTACTGCTTACTTGTGTTCTTGGTAGTCTGTCCTCGCTAGGGTTGCTTGTCCCCCTGCAAGTCACCAAACAAAATTGTTGCTAAGGGGGTAGAATTTATTTGAATCCAGATGCCATTCAGATATGGAAAATGAAATTAATATCTGATGTCTGCTGGGATTAAAGTTACTTTGAACTAGGGAGACTGCAAAACTGCAAAGCACTGAGTTCTGCAAAGCTGCTTGGCAGCCCAAGGATTGGATTTGCTGGGCACAGGGGTCAAAAGGCTTCAATAACCTTTCTTTTTGTACTCTTTATTAAAGGAGGGATTTGAGTAGTGGTCACAGCATGGAGATAGAGGTGAAGTATAAAAGAGGAGAGATACATTTGGGTTTCAAAACTGGAATTCAGGCATCAGAAGCCAGTTTTGGCTCAGCTCTTGACTTGTTGTGTGGCCTTGGACAGCCTGGTTTATAAAGAGGGGAGGGGAAACTGGCACAGGAACATCTGAGGATTAAAAGATGTTTACAGAATGCTTTGTACTTACATCATTTTATCCTTCCTAAGTGTTTATTATTTTGGACTAGTCTCTTATGCCACTGTAATAGCACTGGACTTTCCTCAACCGGATCTATTTCTTCACAAAAACCCCTTCCATGAACATGAATAAAACAGAGTGCTCTGCACAAGTTCTAACCAGTTAAAAGTCTAAATATCATCATCTTGTAGCTATTCAGTGTTGAAAAAATTTGGAATACCAAGGAAGAGAAAAAGACTTTATGGGATAGCTGTCTCAGGAAGGCTTTCTTATGTCTGCATTTCTTTACTGCTCAGTTAAGGAAATATTCATTTGACTGAGAAATATACCTTATGTATTTTTTTAATTTTCCGGCATTTTTTTTCATATTAATTTAGTGTGGCACAAAGTCCCAAGAGTATTACAATGGATGTTTCTGAGCATCCAAGACTTACTTTTCTGTATGAGAATGAAGTGAAAGCAAATGCTAGTAGATCATACTGCCCACAGGCATTGCTATGCTTGTTTTGAGAGACAAGAAGCCATATATTAATCATCTTTTCAGTATGGAAGTACTAGCTGAAGTCAATTTCAGGATTTGTGCAGAATGATTCCTCTAAACCCATTTGGCCTCATGGCCTGGCTGTGTTGTCTGGGAGACGCTGGCTCTGTTGAACCACTGAGGTAAATTAGTCTGTGAAGACCGTACGAAAGGGAAGAGGAAAACAATTCTGAAGTAATGCTGATTATGGGTATTATGGTGAACAAAATGTGATGAGTCAAGGGGCTGAAAAAATGCAGTCAGATATCATAAACACATGCTACATGTTGTTGTCCTGAATACTCAAGAAAAATGGGATTCAGTCATAAAGGAAAATATGAAAAATATGAAGTGAACTAAGATTGTGAGCAGTTGCACAAACATAGTCTATGCAGATACAGGAGATCACAGTTGTTGCATGCATACATTGAAAGCCTGGAGTTCTATGTACAGTAGCTGCAAAGGAAATACTTCTTTAAAGGGCTGATGGGGCTCAGGAACTCAGGAGTTCTAAATGTCTGAAAGTGGTAGCTAATATCTGTCACTGTTAATTACATTGTAGTACTTTTGCTTTAGCAAAGCAGCTCTGAATACACAAGCAGCCATGTGGCATGTGTTTTGGATGGCTGAAGCCCTTGGTAGGTTTGTGGTACCTTCTTGCAATTCACTGATAGATGAACTGCAGGTACATTTTCAATAAGCTTGGGAAGCAAACTAACAAGGTCAGGGAATGAGCAGGTACACCTGGTTCCCACCCTTGAATTTTTCTGGTGTGGAGTCATGAGAGAAACCCCTTCAGATTCAAGTACTTTGGGTCAGAGACCCATATTCAAAGTCGATGTTTAGAGGTAAGCAGTCTGATCTCCAGGAATGGCAAGAGGCACAGCAAACTACAGGCACAGTGAGATTTGTGTAACAATCAACAACTCTGAAAACCAGGCCCCTGGTATTTAGCACTTACCACCAGGCACCTAATCTTGAAAATGTTGGCCAAATGTTACAAAACTGTGCTCCTTTGTGAAAACAGAATCTGGGGATTTATTTTAAATCTTGTAGTACTGGATCCTTGTAAACAATCTCAGATATTTCCGCTATAACATTAATGAGTAAGTCATTTACTGATGGAGAAATAGATAGGCTTAGTTTTTCCTCTATTGCCCTTTCTTCTGAGGTCAAGGTTGAAACTCTAGATCATTCTTTTCTATCCTTGATGTCCCATTTGGGTTAACAATTAATATTTTGTCCCTGACTGCTATTTATTTGTTATTTATTGGCAGTCTTACCCAGACAAAGCAAGTTTGGGAATGCCAGACTGTTCTCAGACAGAGATGAGGTAGAAGGAAGTGCCAGTGGCTGGGGGTAGTATAACAGGTTGAAGATGAGCACCGCACCCACATACCACAAATGTAGAACCTCCAACTGGGAACCTTACAACACAACAGAAGGACCTGGGAATTGAGAGAAAACAGAACACCCAAAGCTGTGAGGGAAAAGTGGGTTGGGGGTATTTTGTGGCAGAACTAAGAACAGTAGGTCAGAAAAAACCAGAAATGAAGTCGGGGTTGGGAAACTGAAATGTGGGAGTGCATTAGGCCAGCAAGGAGAATTAAATGGGATATACAGGGTGAGTGAGCTTAGGACTGGATGGGTTGGAGACAGAAGAGTTTTGGAGATGGTGAGGTTGTATATGGGAGGAACATTGGAAGAAAAGGAGTACGATGCTGGATATTCAGCTCAGAAAATAGTGGGAGATTCTGAAGAAAGAGCAATGATGACATTTGATCTCTTGGGCACTCTGGAATATAAGAAGCTGGAGAGAGAATCTGTGAGACTGGAGCATTGTGACTGGCCTCTCTGGAATATTAGGGACTTGCAGTTCAGAGAGGACCAAGGATACTCTGCCAAATTTCCTTTCAACCTCTGGTGTGATGGGAAGGACATCCACTGAAGTACTCTTCACATGTCCTCTCAGTTACAGTACTGCCCAACACAGTCCCCTTGAATGTTTCCTACTTTCATTGTGACGGTCCAATGAATTTTCAGTCATGTAACATCCTATGGCTAGAAGAATGCTGGCTTTCCTGTAAAGAGTTAGAAATAAATTTTAACTGCTAATTATGAAATATAATGTAATGTAGTATGTACTTTAATTCAAATGTATTTTAACTATACAATTCAGCAACTGGAAACAAAAAGACACAGCAAAATATCCCTCATGTAGTGGAACAGAAATCCTTCTCCTTCCCCAAACTGTCTATAAGCTGTGGGGGAGGGTCTGTAGTGAGGCAGAGTCACCAGGCAAGTGCAATGGAGAGCCACTTTATGGCAAAAACCAGGCCTTTTAAAGCAGTTAGCCCATTATCAGTTGCATAGTTTTAAAACATAGCAAATATAACTCAATCAACCACAATACACCACCATGTGAATACATGATGGTTACATAACTTGTTTTTCTACCCCTAATTCAGCTGAAACTCTTTCCCATAGTCCTTTTCTACTTAACCAAAGTAACATGCCTGAGCCATGGTTTTACCAGGTCTTCCTTTTGTAAGGTTTTACCTATATACAACAGTAAGCAAGCTAAGAAAATTGTAAATCTAGTCTCTATTTCACTGGAAATAAAATTGCAGGCAAATGCCCAACATTCAGAGAGATTACTACAGATAAAACTGAGCCCATGGAAGCAGAAATTCCATTTTATAGGCATATGTGAAGCTGTATTGGGGTTGCCTCCTACTGTGTGGAGAGACTACCTGTTGTCCAGTGACACTACCTGAGGAGATAATGGCAATTAATATGAAACCTAGTTAGTTTTCAGCAAATTTTACCAGTTTTGGTGAAGCCAGTAGCACTCAGAGAAGAAAGTTTTGTATCCCTATCAATTGTCATTTTTTTTAAGAACATTTCCCTCCTGAAGACTGGTAGCCCATCTCCTTACAGGAGTGGCAATGCTTTCTCTGTTCTGGAGGAATGAAGCTCACCCTGAAGGAGCGGTTTGGAACCCAGCTTCTGAACTCTGCCAAGTGGTGGTTGGAATGCTGCTGAGGCAAATGCGCTGGCGGGCGCGTGGGTGAGCACATCATCTTCCTGCTACCACTCTGCCTGTAAACAGTGTGTGTTCCTATTTTTTGCCTAATTTGTACTCTCTTCACCTCAGGTTTGTTTATACTGAACAAGTAGATTTATTACTTGTTCTTACTTTGCTTACAGTTTGTTTGAATCCAGGTTACAGTAGGTTCAGTGGCAAATCATACCGAATTTGTGATCTTCATATAATTAACTAATTTGTTAATATGTAGTTTGTTACCAGTTTACAAAACTTGACAGCGTATTTTTTTGATATTATGCAGGTCCCAATGAGGTGTTTTAATCAGGTTCAAAATGAGCATGAACTGGGCCTTATTTGGCTAAGCTCTTGAACAGACTGTCATGTTAGAGGAATAAAAAATGGGCTATATATTTTAAGTGGGGAGAAAATGAATAATTCAACAGTAAGGGTCAATCTATCCTGCCAAGAAAAACCTACTGAAAAGGAAGTACACTGAGTTATAGTTATTTGCATTCTAGATAATAATATCAATTATAGTTCCCAGCTGGAATCAAGCCTCCATATTTTGGCTTCTGTACAGCCCCGGAATAACCATTCCAGTCACAACAAGTTTCAGCCAAATAAAGACAAAGCTCAATTAGCAAAACAACACAAATTTGCAGAAGCATATGTTTGAACAATGTTTGACTGATGTTTGGACGTAGTTGCATATGGCAGTTTACTGACTATTAGCAACTCTAATCATTTATAGTTAATGTCATTTTGCAAATACAAAGTTTTAGCCTTTCCCAAAAGCTGTATCAAAGAAAATCACTTGTTGGGCCCACTAGAAATCATATGCATAGTTTTGAGTTCATGTGAAACTGCCAGCCCTCTAGGCTTTGTTGTAAATGTTGTACTATCAGCTCATTATAAAAGACCCAGCTTTTGAAATCCAGTTATTAAAGGAAAATAATATTTTTCTTAGGAAAAAAGAAAGAAATTCAGTAGCAAGGAGTACATGCTGCTAAGTGCTGAGGTAAAAGGGAAACAGACTGGCTGGAGGCAAAGGCAAATCAGACTGCTGCCATGGCAGACTGATGGGGTGGCAGAGAGCTCTGAAAGCCAGACTAACACTGCTGTTGTCTCAGCAAAATATCAGGGGATCTAGGGTAGCAGTAGAGTCAAAAGGGTTAACCCCACCTCCACACTTTCTGCCACAACAGGAGCAGCAATCTTGGCTTTCTGAGCTTCTACTCTATTTGTCTTTTCCTAATTTCCATCTCGTTTCCCTATGTTTTCTGTGTCTTTCACCACACCTCTTCTCCCTCCATAGAAGTAGCTTTGGTCCCTCCCATTTAGGCTTGCAAAATTCATGTTTGCCTATGAAACTGAAAAGCTTTGCACAGTTTGCTGTCCTAGATGAGGGAACTAACTTTTCTATGGTACTGAGTAGAGAGGCCCTCACAGAATTTAGAAGGCACAGAGCTGGCTGAAAACCAGCAGCCTCCTTTCTGTAAATGAAAACATTGAGGGAGGACATCAACCTCCCCGGGTGAGACGTAAAGCATTCTTACATGTCACTGATCTCCATGGAGATGGCAAAGGTCTTGGCACTCCTTGTACCATTGCTTGGCAGAAATTATCTTCATATACTTCTAATGGCTCTGATGGTCCAACCACCCCACAGAGTCCTCAGGTCCTGGGAAAACCCAAATGTGTGTCACTAATGGGACAGAGGAACTTACCAGGAAAAGACAAAGAGAGAAATAAAGTTCTTTTGGAAGTACATAGAACTGTGATCAGTTCTCTGAAGTAGTTAGTCTTGACATCATCTTTCCAAAACTTTTTTTAAAATTCTTTCCTTTCCTTTCCTTTCCTTTCCTTTCCTTTCCTTTCCTTTCCTTTCCTTTCCTTTCCTTTCCTTTCCTTTCCTTT